>JAPKLW010006222.1:0-17976 GCA_026898455.1 Plectranthus barbatus | reverse complement strand
CACTTCTCCCTACAAAACCGGCTTGTAAGGAGAGGGGACCTCCACTATTATATAGTGGTATACTCCAAGGTCTATGGCCGATGTGGGACATTCAACAAAATTCACCCCATGATATCCAAAAGCTTTTGAAATTGACTTCGTTTCACCTTCTAATGCTTCTCAAATCCTTAATAATGTTAGAAACATGGTGTGAAGGGGTCTATTTATAATAATTGAAATAGTATTTTAAAATATTTTAGATAAACATGAAAAGATTTAAAAGATATTAATTTTAGATGAACATGATTTTCTTACGATTCAAAATCAAATCCTAATGATTTGGAAATATTATATCAAAAGATTTATTAGGAAATTGTAATATAATTTTGAAATAAAATAAAATATTGGGGTTATTACCATGCGGGACCTAGGCGATCAATATATTTTTATATTATATGTAAATATTGGAGATAAAAAGAATATTAAATATTACAACAAAATTATTTTCAAAGTTCTAATATTTGGAAAAAAAAGACATGATAATAAAGAAAAGCTCAACCCTCCGCTTAGCCGTCTATAGATCCAAACAACCCTGGCACCCTAGGCCGTCTAGTCCATCTAGATGGCGCTGATTAATTTTAAAATTGCCTAGAGTGCCCGAATAAGCAACTTTGGTATGACTAGCGGCTGCCTAGCCCATATTTTACAATCATACTAATAACTATGAATTGGAAGGACAAGTATCCATTGAGTACAAATATATGCAGCTAATTGGAAATGTTTACGAGGAAGAAGCCAACATAGGACATGTTTGATGAGGAAATGAGCTTGAAGGAATGGGTGAGTGTAGCATTACTAGTGAATGAAATGAATCAAGTGTTGGCACGTGTGGATATGGATTGCTATCAAAAGCAGAGGAGTTGGGATGTGAGGCAGTTGAGCTTGAATTGGAGTTACCAATAGGTATCAATGATAATGTTTGAGGTGGTCGATGTGAGTGATGTAACACACTGCTCAAAACATCTAATGTATGATCAAGAGGTTACGGTATTTCGTGTTTGAGTGAATCAATATTATTAGATTGGGAAGGTCTTGGGTTAGGCAGGCCTAAACGATTTAGGCGGGTTTTATCTATTAACCCAAGCCCAAACCCATATAATATACCCTAATTGGAATTAATAAACCGTATTTGGGATGGGTCAACCCATTTGGGTAGGATAAAACCCGCCTAAACCGTTTAGGCCTGCTTAACGCAAGTTTTTGCCTATTAGATTTTATTATAGCCAATAATTTGTATTTCTTCATAGTATAATTAATTTAAGAAAAAATTTAATGAAAATAATTTTAGTTATATATTTGTTTTTCTATATTAGAAAATATTATAGCTGACTAGAGTTTTTCACATATAATCAAAATACTATAATTCATAAGATAGATTAATAAATTTAAATTACAATATCAGGTCAGCTCAAGTCAATGCGGGTAGTTGGAACATTCCTTTAAATTTATTTATGGGAATGTTTTTTTAATGAATTGACTTCATGATACCCTCATTCATTTCTTCAACAGTTATAATTTGAATCAATATCATCAATGGTTAATTTTGATACTATTAATGTAAAAAAGGATGTGGTTATATATTTAATTATATTATATATTAATTTAAAATTTTATTTTTTAAAGGGATTATATTTATAAAAAATGCAGTTGCATTTAGAATTATCCTTTCGAAACCCATGAACCAATCCCCCCTTAATGTAGATGTAGTCAACATTAATATGCTGGACTGGACCATACCATTCGCATCTGCGTAGACCAGATCACTATAATGGCCATACTAATAATTTGTTGTATTTTTCATACCATATTTAATTCAAGAAAGAAATTAATGAGATTGGTTTAGTAATATATTTATTTGTTTATATAAATATCATGGTCCTTTCCTCATAATCTCGAATACAATTTTCGTCTCGAAACTTCCCTTTCCATAATACAATTTAATCATAATGGACTCTTGGAGATGGTCTAATAATGGAGCGGGATGGTTAAAAGTCTAACTAGGTATGAGGAAAAATATCGTAATATTGAATTACTGTATATTTTGCATTGAAAAAAATACTAAAATTATATCATAATACTGAGAATTCTCGATATGGTACAATATAATCATTGTAATATTTATGTTATATCGGCACATACAGAACGAAGAAATTAATATTATTTTTATTATCTTTTACTTTTAATTTATTATAAAATAATGAATTAAACATAAAATTCTACCTACTCTCTTCCATTCATAGTATTATTAGAGTATTATCGATATAAACAATTTTTTAAAAGTTGATCTCCTGAGAGATTGTCTCAACATTTTTTTATTGTGAGACGGACCTTAATACATCATTTCAATAAGTTAAATACATTATTTTATTTTTAAAAATTACATTATTTGCAATAAATAAATACATCATTTGCAATAAAGAAACACATCATTTCATTAAATTCGTTTCACAATTAAAATGGTGAGACATTATTTGCAATAAAGAAATACATCATTTTATTAAATTTGTCTCACAATAAAAATAATGAGACCGTCTCATCTGAGAATTTGCCATTTTTTAAAATAAACCTCAGCATAAACAACCATAAATATCGCAGTATATCAATAAAAGAAACTTCATACGGTAATGGTACACTGAATAATAGTACAATAACAGTATATAAATTATTTCATGCCGAAAATTCTTAAGATGAAGTTATCGATTTTTTTTATAACATAAAATTCTGTATGGTATACGATATAATAAAAAAGGTTCAGTATACCTTACCTAATCATCCCTAAATCTACGGACAAAATTATCCATGTCATTTTTTTTAAGCTTACAAAATCAATTAATTTGGATGAATTTAGGATATATCCTCGGCTCAAAAAGACTCCTCTGGACCAGAAATACCATATCAATGGAGACTTGTTTCTTTAGTTCTGCTCTTTTGCTTTTGATATCAACAACCCTTTCTCTCACTTCATCCCTCTCACTCCTAAACTTAACCACAGATCAACTCTCTCTGATAGCCTTCAAAAAAACCATCACTTCACCCCCTAATGGCACCTTGCTCACCACCTGGTCCATCAACACCTCCGTCTGCGACTGGGCAGGCGTCTCTTGCTCCACCAAACACCAAAGGATCACCGCCCTAAACCTTACCGCATCCAGTCTCCGGGGAAACATCTCTCCACATCTGGGTAATCTGACATTTCTTCAGTCTTTAGACATCAGCTCCAACCACTTCACCGGCTTCTTGCCATCTGAGCTGTCTAAGTTGCGCCGCCTACGACAAATAAACGTGGGAGCCAACGACTTCACCGGAGAAGTACCGTCGTGGTTGGGAGCATTACCCCGCCTCCAACACATTCGCTTCAACGACAACAACTTCTCGGGCAGAATCCCTCCTTCTTTGTTCAATATTTCAAGTCTACGGACTCTGGATTTGAGCTATAACTCCATTGCTGGGAACATTCCAGAAGAGATTGGGAATCTTCGTTCCCTTGAAACAGCGAACCTGGAGGGGAATAAGCTGACGGGCTCTATACCTAGCAGTATCTTCAACACTTCTTCACTGCTGGGAATTGACTTGGGCTTTAACAGATTACGAGGCGAGATCCCAGATAATGTTTGTGTTGGCACTCCAAAATTGAAGGCGTTGTATCTGCCTGCGAACGAGCTTTTTGGGGAGGTTCCGCCGGGGATATGCAGGTGTGGAGAGCTCCAGCTTCTGGGTTTAGCAGCCAACAGTATCACCGGCAATTTTCCTATTGAGATTGGAAATTTGACAAAGCTCCAGTATATATCTCTTGGTTCAAACCAATTCAGAGGTATTACTAATTAGCATCTCTCTTTTATGAGTTTGTTTG
The DNA here is from genome assembly GCA_026898455.1 of Plectranthus barbatus. Classification (NCBI taxonomy): domain Eukaryota; kingdom Viridiplantae; phylum Streptophyta; class Magnoliopsida; order Lamiales; family Lamiaceae; genus Plectranthus; species Plectranthus barbatus. The sequence goes on along the minus strand of JAPKLW010006222.1, from coordinate 14,087 downwards.
TCCACTTGCGTTTGAAAGTCGAGGCGTGACAGGCATGTCGAGACCACAAAAATAAACCTGCTAAAATAAATAATTGTAGAGCGGTAAGTAGGGTGGAATCCACAGAGAGACCATATTAAATTGATTTCAATAATTAAAATGAAACAATAATTAACCAAAGCAAATAAATTGGGGGTTTGGATTTCAGATTTGAAACTAAAGAAGATAATAAACAATGGACTTCACGGATTTAAAAATATATCTAGAATTGATCATCAATTGCTTTAATATCCAACTTAGATTAATTGAGAATATTAATTCTTGACTCAGCGTACTCGAACTAATCCTAAGCTATTTATTTAACCAGCATAAATATTCAACTTAGGTTCTCAACTTATCAAACTAAAATCAATCACCCAGCATGAATAAAATTAGTTCGTCATCTACTTCATTAGAATAAAAAAAATACCCAGCACGTTAATAATTCTAAGGCAAAAACTTGCGTTAGGCATGCCTAAATCGTTTAGGCGGGTTTTATCCTACCCAAATGGGTTCACTCATCCCAAATAGGGTATATTATATGGGTTTGGGCTTGGGTTAATGGATATAACCCGCTTAAAACTTGGGTTAATGGATAAAACCCGCCTAAATCGTTTAGGCCTGCCTAACCCAAGACCTTCCCTAATTCTAACCAGACAATTGTTCAATTCAATAGATGTAGCAAGGCCCGAAAATATTAATTCAAACATAGAAATTAAATCATAAGATGAGAAATAATCAAAACCCAGGATACAAGAAATCATAAACTCACAACTCGAATAAACTCAAAACCTGGATTAAAACCTTTAACTAGAAACAATATTTAGCAATCCATGAAGGTGAATAACACTAGAGGAATCACGTGTAGCAGCTGCTCCTTGGAGAGGATCCCCCAGATCCAGATTCTAACCTTTGCTAATCCAATTTAAACTAATGAAAATACAATAATAAATGAGAAATCCCCCAAATTAAGTCCTTTAATGTTGGGGAATATTGATACAAATCGTAACTGATAAAATCAAATCAATCATTGATGATCCAGATTCCAAATCTCAATTTTTATGAAAAATCCGCAACTTTCCTTTTTTCAGTCAAAACACGAGCAACGTGCCGTATTAAGGCATGGTTGTACTGCAGTATTTGCTTAAGGCATGACCTCGGCAATCCTGATTCCCCAGAATTGCAATAAATGCTTCATAAATACATCAACATGTTTCTGAGGTTGATTTCAACCTTCAAAATACAAATCAACCAATATTATATGATTTCAAGCATGTAAGCATTTAAAACATGGGAATCTAGATATTAAATAATACTCCCTCCGTCCCGGTCAAATTGTCCACATTTGACCGGGCACGATAACCAATGCATGTGAGTGGTAGTAGGAGTTAGTGGGATGAATATTTTATTGATGAGTGTAGAGAATTTGCTATTTTAGGAAGGTGGACTAATATTGTGGGACAGACGAAAAAGAAAATGTGGACAATTTACTTGGGACAGAGGGAGTAGATAAAATCAAGCTCATCAAGTCGAGTTGAGATACGATACTCGTTTTATAATTCAAACATGTCATTCATGATACATTCGTTGAAATGATCCCGCGTCCACTCTTCGATTGCCAGAAGGATTAAAAAATGCTAGAACATTGTTTCAAGTCAATGTAACTGGTCCATAACAATTTTAGGGAGCTCCTACATCCTCTGGTTGTATGCGATCCAACTAGTCCACATCATATCTGCTCTCTTTAGGTCGGTCGGATTTACCACGAACGCGTCGCTAGGCCTCGCTCGCTGCAAAGGGTTGTGAGTTTGAGTTCTTAACAGAATGTAGTTGATGTTGATGATCTGAGTGTCGGTTTTTGAATAGAGTTCAGAAACCGGTCTCGGATTCAACTCTGAGAATAGAGTGAACTCCAATCCGGAAGACTAACTCTAGCAAAGAGGCTAAGAGTCTTGTTTTTAAAAACACAAAATAACTAATTGTCAAGGCTCGTTTTAGTTTAGATTCTCACAATATCGTTAGTTTATTTTGTATCCAGCAACAATAGTCTTTGTTCGATACTCTTGAAGAGTATTAATAGGCTTCTTGGAATCCTTTGTGAGTCTTTCTTATCTTCTAGCTATTGTACACGCGTTCCGAAGTCCGCAGCTTTTCTGTCCTTTTTCTGCAACGTGTACTTCTTGTCATTGCAGTAAGTTCCTGGACTAGCTCTTCTCTTTATCAGTTGTGAAGTCCATTTTGGTGAAGGCTTCACAATTGACCATTTGTAAGTTCTGCTACTAACGAGTCTGTTTTTCCAAGGAACTCGTTGAGTCAGTTTTGCTGATATCTTCTGATAGTGCGTTTTGCAACACGCTAAAACTGCAAGTGTACAGATCACTGCAGAGGCAAGTAATAAATTATCGAACTCAAGGATTGCAGGCTCGAAATATAATCAAGCACTAAAAATCAAATATCTTTCTACTATCTAGACACATCGGTAAAAGAGTTTGATTTATTTAGACTAGGCAGTTTGAAAAGTAATTAATTAAAAAGATCGAGTGAAGAAAATATGAGAAACTAGGATTCCAGGGTAATCAACTTTGAAGAACAATCAAACAATCATTTATATAATCTGATTCCAATTTAATTTCCAAAAACGTGAATTAATCTCAATTATGTTATCAGGTGATCCTCTCATACTCTAAACCATAACTTGGAAATAAAAGACCTAGTGACTCCTCTCGGACGCGCAAGAGGACTTTTACTCTTGATAAAACCTTAGATTTTTACAACCCTTCAACAGTTCAAATTCCTCTCGGACAATTGACCTATCAAATTTAATTACTCTGCATCTTAATCAATAATCTAGACCTCTTGGTTCAAAAATTACCAATTCGAATTACAATCAAAGGCCAATATCTTGTAATTAAATAAAACCTCAGCCGTAATTAAAACATCAATGGAAAAGGAAAATCAAATCATATAAACGATGGAATGAATGTCAACAAGTATCAAAACCCTAGAATCCACAGAGGACTTAGCCAATCATACTAAGTTCCATAAAAACAGAGAAAAGAAGATGCAAAAATATGGAAAACATGAATCAAAAACCCGTGGTCTTCAATCCCAAGTCTTCAATCTTCGTTCTTCAGATTCTGCTCCGTTCTGGCTTTCTCCAACTCTAAAAACTCTAAAATAATGAGGGAGGGTCTAAAATAATGAGGGAGGGTTGAATTTCTGACTTGGGAGGCTCTATTTATACCTATCTTCTTTAAATCTGAAAAGATATGGGATTTGGGCCAAAATTCGTCACTTTTTACACGATCGGCGACCCATAAAACACGATCGGCGATCGGGGTTCTTGTGCATGGATCTCCGTTTGTGTGCCGAAGGAAAAATGGTGAAAATTACGAAATCGACGACCCAGAAGCATAAACGGCGATCGCCGATTTTGTAATATGGGTCGCCGTTCATGTCACGAACATGCGCAGTCTCGCGATTCTGGCCATAATTTTTGCTCCCGAACTCCGATTGACCCGATTCCAGTTGCATTGGAAAGCTAACTCAAAGATCTATCTATTGCCATGCTCCATTGGCTCGAATTCCATGTGTGGAGGAATTCGTGACTGCTTCTTTGAACATCAACTGCTTTCGGTATGAGTTTCCATTGAATTTTGGCCTAAAACGTATTTGGGTTCGGTCTTTTCTCACTTCTTCCTCTTCCTGATGAAAACGAACATCGATTGGCTCCATGGTACTTTGTCATATCCTGTAAACGGCTCAATTGTGCGTGAAACCTGCATAAACAACCCAAAACCAAACCAAACGTAATATTTTCTAAAAGAATATGAATACGGCACAAAAATATCACTTAATGATCTAATCCAAGGCAAATAGTTAGCAGATTCACATCAGAAAAATGCACAAAATGAGTGTTTATCATCTTCTTGAAAGAATAATTCCTTAGCTATTACAACTCAATCAACCTATAAAAGGTTAGAATTGTGGAATTTCTCTATCCAGGTGTGGATGAACTAACTGACTCTCGAAGTTGGTTTGACACGCCAAAATCATTAAGAAACTAACATTAATTCCTAACAATTTTTGCTTTGTAACAACCATGACAAACATTGTACAAGAAAATAACAAATTAATAATTATCGCGATTTTAGGTACGTTTACTGAGTATAACTTGAATGTACATATTATAGGGCAAAACTCCAAATCTAGTATAAACTATAAGTTTTATTTTCTCAGCTAAGTATAAACTATCAGAAAATTAAATGACAAAATTATAAGAAACTATGCAAATATAGGATAAAAAAAATTCCGACGACCGAAAGCTGATTGTGCTCAATGAAAATTCCCCCAACTCACTTACAATCGTATATAGTTTTATTAAATGATAAGAAATTCGGCGACCACATTCAATTTTTTGTCATTCGAAAAAAGTATCCTATATTTTTATAGTATATAATAATTTAACATTTAATTGAAAAATATGATACTTTGTACATATTTGAAAAAAAAAAAAAAAAGAACAGTAGTTTATACTAGATTTCAAGGTTTGGCCTATATTATACTCCCTCCGCCTCTCCTGAATTGTTAAACTTACCAAATCGGGTGTCCCAACCGAATTGTTACATTTCTAAAAATAGTAACTTTTTCACACAACAATAAAATATTAATTTTACTTACACTTACGTCCTTAATTCCCGTGCCAAAAAGAATTGTAACATTTTGCATGGGAAGGAGGAGTGATAGATAAGACTATTTTGAAAGATTTGAGAATCGCTTGAATTTACATTGCATTATAATATATAAGATTACTTATTGAAAGATTAAACAAATTTAGAAATCATTCAATCAATTGAAGTATGAGTTAAATTAACGTCCTAGATTATTATTTTATTTATTATATCAAATTATCGATCACTCTAATGAGAGTATTCTTATAATTTTTTGTTTCAATCCTTGATTCTAATTTAGTTCCATTAGTATTTATAGTTTTTATCAAACTTATTCAAATAATCATGCTCAAAAGTTTGTTAGTTTCTTGTTTGGTTTTTTTTACTATATGCAGGTACCATACCAAAGGAATTTGGAAACCTCACTTTCCTGGCACATTTAGAACTTGCAAGTAATCACTTGACAGGTATGCAAGTTCCAAGATTTTATCTATTTTCTTTATTATATGAGCAAAAACAATTTGATCGAATTATGTAAAATTTGAGGATTAAAATATTATAAGTTTGATACTAGCTTGTTATTGTTGTTTTTAAAATCAATTATTATAATTTAAATATATGTTGCCCACTTGAATTAAAGGTAAATTACCGGAAGAGCTGGGGAATTTGAAACTCCTGGAATACCTCCAAGTGGCAAAAAATTCCTTATCTGGTGCAATCCCATCTTTGGTGTTCAACATCTCAACCTTGCAAACGATAAGCCTTGCATTCAATAAATTTTATGGCACTCTTCCTTCAGCTATGGGGCTTACACTTCCCAATATCGAACTCCTCTATCTGCAAAACAACTCGCTCAGTGGGCCAATTCCAAGCTCCATCAACAATGCATCTAAGCTTAACAGTTTGATCTTGCAAGGGAACTCATTTAGTGGCTTCATACCCAACTTCGCTGGTTTAACTCAGTTGAACGTGTTCGCTCTTAGCGAAAATAATCTGAGTGGAGCGGAATCTCCGACTCAAGAGTTGGGATTTATTTCTTCATTAACTAATTGTGAGCATCTACGGGTTATTGAAGTGTCACAGAATCCACTCAGTGGAGTTCTCCCTACTTCTGTAGGGAATTTATCCAAGTTTCTTGAGGGTTTCTTGGCATTTGGAGCGGATCTTAGAGGTGCTATTCCTTGTGAGGTTGGGAACTTGAGCAATTTGATAGGGTTGAATTTATATGACAATCGGTTGACTGGTTTCATTCCGAAAACAATAGGAAATCTGAAGCAACTGGGGGGACTAGCCCTTTCTAATAATCAGCTGCATGGATTCATACCTATCAGTCTTTGCGAGATGAGTAGTTTAGGAGATTTGTATTTGAGTGATAATTTGCTTGAGGGCCCAATACCAGAATGTTTGAGTGATGTTCAATCCCTAAGAGAGATTTGGTTTTACTCAAACAAGTTGAATTCCACCATACCTTCAAGTTTTTGGAGTCTGAAAGACCTGGTCAGTCTAGACTTGTCCTCAAACTATTTGAGTGGTCAAATCTCATCTCAAATTGAGAAACTGAAAGCAGTCAACGAAATAGATTTATCATTCAATCTATTTTCAGGTGATATCCCTAGCTTGATCGGCGGTTGTGAATCCTTGGAATACCTAAATTTGTCGAACAACAATCTTGGAGGATCCATTCCACAGTCATTGGGAAACTTGAAAGGGTTGATGACTTTAGATTTATCCAACAATAGTCTCTCTGGATTGATTCCCACATCTTTAGAGAGCCTCAAATTCTTGGAGAATTTTAATGTGTCTTGCAACGGATTGCAAGGGCAGATTCCAAATGGGGGTGTTTTTGCTAACTTCACTGCTCAATCATTCTCTCACAACTTTGCTCTATGCGGTGCATCAAGATTTGAAGTTCCACCCTGTGTAGATGTTCATGAAAGATCAAGTTCAAAGAGTGTTGCTCGATTAATGAAGTACATTTTGCCACCTATTATTTCAGCAGTGACTCTTGCCATTATTCTTGTTCTGTTTATCAGACGACGGAATTTTGCAAAAGTGCCACCTCCAGTTGAAACTTCGGTAGGTGTTGCTTGGAGAATAACTTCATACAATGAACTTGTTCGAGCAACAGATTCTTTTAGTGAGGCTAACCTATTGGGAAGAGGAAGCTTTGGTTCTGTCTTCAAAGGGACATTCTCTGATGGTCTGAATTTTGCAGTGAAGGTCTTCAATTTAGAGTTGGAAGGAGCCGACAGGAGTTTCGAGACTGAGAGTAGGATATTGAGCACTATTCGACATAGGAACTTGGTTCGAATTATTGGTTGCTGCACGAACATGGAGTTTAAAGCTTTGATTCTTGAATTCATGCCGAATGGAAGTCTTGAAAAATGGTTATACTCGGACAACTGTTGTCTAGATCTTCTGGAAATACTAGAAATAGCAATACATGTTGCACAAGCCTTGGAATATCTTCACCATGGCAATGATTCTCCCATCGTCCATTGCGATATAAAGCCAAGCAATGTCTTGCTGGATGTAGATAAAATTGCTCATGTTGCTGATTTTGGTATTGCGAAGCTTTTTGAGGAAGGAGTGACCATGGTCCAAACTAGATCCTTGGCCACTATCGGTTATGCAGCACCAGGTAATGTTTTCAAAATTCTTGCATTTGATGAACTGATTTGACTAATTACTATAAATTTGTGTTGAAATTAGAGTATGGGTCAGAAGGAAAAGTATCCACGAGTGCAGATGTATACAGTTACGGAATACTATTGTTGGAGATGTTTTCGAGAAAGAAACCAACAAATGATATGTTCGATGAAGAAATGAGCTTGAAGGAGTGGGTGAGTGAAGCATTAAAAATCAACGCAATGAATCAAGTGGTGGCCCCTGGATTGTTGTCAAAAGCAGAGGAGGAGGAATGTGTGGCACTTGTGTTTGAAAAGGCAATCAATTGTGCAGCTGATGCACCTAATGAAAGAATAAGCATGATTGAAGTAGTAGCCTCTTTAAAGAAGATCAAAGCCATCTTGACAAGAGGCACCAATAGGGTTAACGGATAATATTTAAGGTAGTTCATGTGAGTGAAGTGAATGATGTAATTTGTGTTTGGTGTGTCTGAAAGTGTCTTATATGTGATTATGAGATTATGAGTTCAATCTGAGTGGATTTTTGAGTTTAAAATTATTGAATTTGAAAAACGAAAGTCCTCATTATTGTACTAGAATCAGCATTTTTATATTTCATGATTTGCCAATACAATGTATTCCTTCATATTCTAATTTATTTATTTCTTTATTAAAAACAGATTGTACGTAGAAATAAGAAGACAACTGTATTCACAAGAAAATATGATTTTAAAATGTGGTTCTTAATTATCACAAATTATAAGTTTGATGTATGACCAAAATTAAATCCAAGTACCTAACAATTTTTAATCAATGCTCTCCCACAAAATTTTATGATTTTTTTTATGATAAAAGACCCACTATTTCTCACTGTGCTACTAATTAATGAATGAAAATTTAAGGGTAGTTTCATCTTTTGCAATATAAGTTTATATAAGATAGTATGAACGACAAAGAGAAGAATTCATTTTGGTTAGACCCCTAAAATGTTAAATAATTTTGTGTCCAAGAATGATTGGCTCATTCTAGAGAGTCTAGATAGTTTGGCCCAAGGTTGTGGATCTGAAGTATGGGTAAGAAATATGAAAACTTCTCTCACAGAAATAAAAGCCCTAGCTCATTCATATCTATATAAAATTTTTATTTACATTTCCCTTTTAGCACTTATATTTATTTAATCAATTTGGTCTACAATAATTTGACGCCTACCGTGAGACTGGAATGAGAAAAAGACATGGAAAAGACAAACGCCTCCTTTGTACGCATAACTCGAGTCTAATGAATTTTTGCTCTCAACTTTAAGTTTTCAATGAAGCTATATCAACTCTATCTACTGAAATTTTGAACCTGAATGTTCATGAAATTACTCGATATTCATTCGAATGCTCATCCATTGCTTCATCTCTTGCAATTTTACTATGAAAAGTAGTTACTAGAATTTATTTTATTGCTATAAATCTTAAAGCTCTAAATAATATTTCTCCCTCAAATTTGTTAGTGGAGTTTTGTTGTATTTGGAAATTGAAGTTTGACAACTAGTTTATGAAGTGAACATAGTAATACTATTTGTGATGATGTTGATTTATTGAGCATTTTAGAATATTTTAATTTAAGATTTATAGATGACTAGATGTTGACTTAGTAAATATTTTGAGATGCTTGAATAATTAAACTTATACACCCTCCGTCTCACCCAAATTGTCCTACTTTTTTTTTTTCTTGTCCCGCTTCATTGGTCTTATTTTTTAAAATGCAACTTTTTTCACACTCAACGATAAAGCATTAAATTTAGTCAACTTATTTTACACTCACAATCCTTAATTCACAGCCGAAAAGAAGAGTGGCAATTGATGCGAGATGGAGGGAGTATTTATCTAAGTAAAGTTGCTTACCATCATATTTTTTCATGTTCTTATTGTAATATTTTATTGGATTATTATTGTGTTCATCGGATTGGATCCTTATCAATTTTTTATCGTATCAATCGAATTCGTGTGGGTTTGGATTTGAGCTTAACAGATCGAATAAATATACGAATTCAAATATCTCTTAACGGATTAGGCCTTAACTTTTGGGGTCGAGAATGAATCGACGCGATAAAAAGTCAATCGCACGACTTACCACCTCTACTTAAATAACTTGTGCCCGAGCTGGGAACAAACAAACAATACAAGTCTATGTGGGTAGACGGCAAACCAGATCAACCAATAATGTATATTTTTTAATATTTTATAAGACTTTTTATGTCATTAAATATTTTTCTCTTTCTTTTAATATTTAAATGACAAAAAATGTATGAAGTATTTATTCCCTTTTATAAAAGATTCAAAATAAATATCAAATTTCATATGTATATTCATCAATTTAAATATTAAAATATATTATTTTTAATTTCAAAGTTAGAACATGTGTTCAAACATCGCAGACAATAAAAAATAGTGATTTACTTCCGTGAAAGAATAAAAGTGGGAGTTGGACAATTAACTTTGATCACTATAAATATTTTTGTGCCATTTATTGCTTTTGGCTATTACACTTGTTTGTTCAAAACATAACAGTCAATATCCTCAACAAAAAAAAAAAAAAACATAACAGTCAATTAATGTTGGAGTAAAAAGAAATTGACCCTTCACCTCCTTACATAAATAAGTTTTCTTAAACCCACTCCTTACTTCTACACTCACCTTTTTATTAACTCGGATTGAGACTCAACAATGTTATACAAATTTTTTCTAATATAATGAAGACTTTGAGGAGGTTATTAACTTTAAACCCAGGTATATTTTATTTATTTATTTCTCAATAATAAATCGATTGATATTTTTATAATAAATTCATGCAATAAGACTCATCTATTCCCCACTTCCAGAAGATCGAAAATGTGAAGTCCATCAACTTTAGCTCCCATTTTCTCGAGCATGATTGTTCTGATTCTTTAGTGGACGATTTTGTATCATGAAACCATCTTATTATTATTTTATGACAAAAATTTGCGTAAGGCACGCCTAAACGGTTTAGGCTGGTTTTATCTATACTCAAATGAGTTCACCCATCCCAAATAGGATTTATTAATCCCAATTAAGGTATATTAGATAAGTTTGGCTTCGGTTAATGAATAAACCCACCTAAACTGTTCAGGCGTGCCTAACCTAAAACCTTCCCATATTTTATAGAATGATTTAAAAACCATCTTCCAATTCTGCTAGTGGACCATCAAATGAGCCATCATTGTCTACTTCTTCCATAAGTGTTATGATGATTTCCACTAAAAAGGATGAATTTGACCATTGTGAAAGCTTTAAAAAAAAAAAAAAGTATTTCAGGTTTAAATATTAAATTTAATAACTGTTTAATTATTCATATTTGTTATATCTTTTTCATTTTCTACAAAATTCAATATAGATTGGATATTTTTGGGTGTATGCTTGAATGGATAGCGTTGATCCTATATGATCTTGGTATTATTCTAGCCATGCAAAATGCAACCAAAAAAGTCCACCATATTGGAGATTAATATAATGAAAATGCAATATTTTTGATATAATAATTGTCTATAAGATGATACAAATCATACATTTGTTTTGCCATGAAATTGAGAAGCAGTACAACTAATCAGATAAATTGTTTTTGAAATAAAATAAAAATGCAGTAATATATGTATAAATATTCTTAATATAATCTAATTTTATATTTAACGTATTATAAAATTTTAATTTAATTACATTTAACTTTGTAGGTTGGTGAACATAGAGGAATTCTGTTTAAACTTGAAGACTTGAAGACTGTTGGCACTCGGAATTCTGTTCTGAGTGCCAACAAAAATTGAAGACTTGCAACATAGAGGAATTCTGTTTAAACTTCAACAAAGAATTGAATTTTTTACTAATTATTTATAATTTTCTACTAATTCTCTTTTTTCCTTTTTCTTTTATTGAGCTTTTATAAGGATTTTATAATTTTGCTTTAGAGCTCTAAATGCATCTTAAATTTCACCAATTATAAAATCTCTAATCCAACTCATATCTTAAACCATCCTTATAAATTTGTTCGGAGCAAGCTTTCCATATCCGACTTCTTTCTTGAGTGGGGTGATATAGGATAATTGTGATACAAATCTTTTCCATATCTTCTTTACGTATTGTTATCATATTCTATTTTTATGTTTCCTATTTTCACTTTTTGTATTCTTTATACATGGATTGAATAAAACATATTCCTTGTGGCAAATATTATCAATCCGATCAACTATGTTGTTTTTCAAGTCTATTATTATAATTTAAAAGAGTGAGTCTCTTTCGTGTGTTTTTGCGAGATGGTGTGACATAAAACATTCCTTTTTTGTACATAGCATTCCAATTAAAATGACACCATTTCGATGGGAATGAAAGCATTCCAATCGGGAAATGAGAGTATTCCGATAAAAATGGGAGCATTCCAATAAAAATGCGATGTGCATAAATATTTATTCCGATAGGAATACTTTATGTCCTACAACGTCTCACAAAAATACACATTCTTGCACAAATTTTAGCATACTGGAAGAGCCGGCAAATTTGAAACTTGTGGAAAACTCATCGTGGCTAATAATTTCATATCTGGTGCAATCCCATATTACGTGTAGACTGGGTCAAACAATAATGTGTATGGCCCATCAATCTATCTTAGGGTTTCTTTCTAATACTCGGATAACAATGTTGGCCTTGCTAATAATTTGTATTACTTCATACCATAATGAATTCAAGAAAAATATTAATGAGATTGATTTGATAATATATTTATTTGTTGGGATTCCATCTCATACTAAAAGTTAGTTTGTATTTTTTTTTTTTTTTTTGAGAAATGAATCTACACCATTCATCACAAAAAACTAATGGCTGAGATTAAAACATTTTTCAGTTTTTATGCTTTTTTGTTTTATAAATCATGCTTAATCGAATTAAGTATTATTTATAAAGCAATTAAGCACGAACGAAAATTATACTTAATTTTTTAATCTTTGATGTTTTAATCTCAACCATTGATACTATCAATCCAACGGTTGAGATTCATTCCTATTTAGCACAAACTTTAATTTTAGCACTTGATCATAACTCTTTATTTGTTTATATAAAATAACATGACATTTTCCTCATAATCTTGAATAGTCTATTTTCATCTCTAAACATTCCTTTCCAAAACTGCAGACAATTTGATTCTTAATTATCAAGTTTCAATATGGGTACAGTAGGAAATGGGTTTATGAAGTTTATTTATGTGAATGATTCTTCTATGAATTCTACACCCTCGTTAATTTCTTCAACCTACAGTCATTTATAAATGTATTTTTATTTATTTAAATTTATGTCATGAACAATAATAATATTATATATTTAATAATTTTATAGGATTAATGTTATGTTTACAATTACAAATAATTTAAAATAATATATATTTTCTAATCTTTTATTAAATTATAAAAAATATTGACTATATATTCTGCGCAATGCACGGAGAACAAATTAGTATACATAAAAAAGTAAACTTGTGGGTATCTATTATTAATAATGGAGTAGGGTCCTTAGAAGAGTTGCATTTGAGTGATACTAGAATTCCAACAAACATTCTAGACTTGGAGTCTCATAGACGTTATCAGTGTAGACTTTTCCTATTTGAGTGGTCAAATCGCATCTCATGCAGATTGAGAAATTGAAAGCAGTTTATAAAATAAATTTCTAATTCAATCTATTTTCGGGTGATATACATGCTAGTTGGGTTACCATATACGGCCTAACACTTAGGCGGTCTACGTGTGTTACACCCCAGTTTTCTAAAACAAAAGGGACGCAACCGTGCTTACTTTCATTAAAAAGAAAAAGGACAAATAACCACATCATCGCACACTCCACCTTATCGTCCAAACATTATTCGAGCTTTTGACTGAAAATAGTTAGAAGATTGGATGAGTTCTTTTGACTCAGTGAGGTATAAAGGGACATACATATCCACAATTATACACAATACATAAATAAAGTGCATGAAGATTTTTTTTGTTGCGGTTCATAGACCACTTCATTCTATTGACATAGAGACAGACATGCATAAATTTAAACAAAACATATAAAAGGAATATTGTAAAATTATCACATAATACATCAACTTATCTTTGACTTGAAAGCTCGTGAAATTGATTTCATTTTCCCTCTAATGTTTCTCACATCCTTCTTAATGTGAGAAATATGATGTGTGAATGGATCTATTTATAATAATTAAAATAGTATTTTAAAATATTTTAGATAAACATGAAAAGATTTAAAAGATATCATTTTCATCGAAAGAATAAACATCTTTTAATTTTAGATAAACATGATTGTCTTAGGATTCAAAATCAAATCCTAATGATTTTCGAAATATTAAATCAAAAGATATTATTAAGAAATTTTAAAAAACTTTGAAATATAATAAAATATTGGGTTGTTACAACTCCCTTTCAAACAAAAATTTTGACCTCTAAATTGTTCATTACATTTTTGCAGCGCGATGTGAGTCAACTATGATAGTCTTTTAAAAAATCAAAACTTTTCTACTACGAGTCTACAAAACCGTATATTTAAATTTAAAATAATTGTTGTGGTCCCTAGACTCATTCATTCTATTGACCAAGAGACATATGTAAATTTAAGCAATTCATATAAAAAGAATAATGTAAATTTGTAAAGATCCTCACTTCTCCCTACAAAACCGGCTTGTAAGGAGAGGGGACCTCCACTATTATATAGTGGTATACTCCAAGGTC
>JAPKLW010006221.1:0-17980 GCA_026898455.1 Plectranthus barbatus | reverse complement strand
AGCAACCAGCAGGACAGAGTGCAAGTTAGACTTATAAGTTCAATATTTCCGCTGCGTAACGTTATACACTCTGATAAATCGGGACCAACAATAACTATGGTTGTCCATCACGGTATTCTCCCATGTTATACAATAATACTCTAATATCACACAATTCTAATAGCCAACAAGTCATATAAGTAACATGTTCAAAATTTAGCAAATATATCAATAGGTCTGACTGCCCTAACACAGCAACCACAAAAAAAAAAAAATATTAAAAAATTCTTTTAAAAAAAAAATAATAATTAACCAGTTGCAATCTGCATTTTCTATATATTTCAATTAATGTCTCCGTTATTGCTTTTTTTCCACATGATGTTTTCAAGCCATACATTCAGAGATCAAAGTGCTCAAAGGATTCACTGATTTGAATCAATACTCTATTCAATAATGTAGTGTATATAAAACCATATCAAAAGGCAACTTAAGTTTAGTGCATCAGGTATTTTGTTAAAACTTGGCTTTCTTGGATAAAAATTTGCAGTGATGAAATGCATCTGACTAAGGTGCTCAAGCTACACAGATTAATATGCACTGACTTGGAGCAAGTAAATTCCACAAATATGATATTGACAAGTAAAAATAGACAAGAGCTGAGCAGAAGTCAAGAATACAAATGCTAACCTTTGACAGTATCAACAGAAACTTTGAAGATTATAGCAATCAAAAGCAGCAAAAATATATGGAAGCACGAAAGTTGAAGAGTGATGTCAAGCTCTATTACTCTACAAACACCATATTTTATAGATGACAAGAAGTTATTGTCATTAACTCAAGTTAAGATTACTGAAGCAATGTCAAGTTAATATTAGACTAGTAGTGTGTCACTTTGAGATACTATGGTGGAGAATTCTGGTCGAACTCGTATATCTGTATCTTAGGTCGTAGCAGTTTGTGTATGACTGTCTGTGACTAGAACTAGGTAATCATATCCAGTATAAGATGGTGACATTCTCTGAGGAGCTCAAAATGTTCGTTATGCTAAAGTCCTATAGGTGATTAAATTCAAGCATAAATGAAAAGCGTTAAGTGGATTGACTCAGGAGGAAAAGATGCTAATTGATTTTGTAGCTTCTCAGAGTTCAAATTAATTAATGAATGTTTGTAACCATAAATATGGGGATTTTCCGAGCCCATGCAACCCGTTCCTCATACCGTGGTAGCGAAGAGGTAAGACAACATTTATTCTTTGGTGACATGATTCAATATTAATTTATTAATTATATTTTGGGTTGAATACGAGAATTAATTAATTGATAGGCCTACTTTGCTAATTGCATTCTGGTCCCTGGTCTGTCCTATGAAAGCTCAAGCTCATCTGAGATCAGATTTCTCCTATAAATACCCCTCATGTTCTCAGATCACAACACACTACAAGATCATAAGTTGCTAAGAAACAAACCAATATTTGGGAGCTGCAGTAGGCAATTTCTGAATTGAGAAGAGGGAGGAAATTCTATTTCTTGATAGGCACGAAATTTGAAGGGAATCTTCACCAGATTTTTGGATCGGAGCTGGTCTACAGATCAGAAGATAAGATGTAGAGGATCTTTTTGTTAGTCTCTCCCTTAAGTTTTTGAAATTATTAATATAATTTCAGTAGATTTAATCCCTTCATCTTGTAGGATTAAATATTGTTGCGCAAGTAAGAGGATTCAAGATCAAATCCCTGCGCAACCAGTTCATAAGATCTAGGTATTCTGTATAAACAATCTTATGCATTTAAGTAGAAGCATGCTAGGGTTAATCATAGGCATAGTAATTTATTTTAGATATCCAATGTTCAGTCTCGGTTACGGATTGGCAATTCAGTTTGCCAGCAATCCCTTCAATTGGTATGAGAGCCAGGTTGAATTAATTTGCTTTGTCGATAAAATAATATTGCCTATGATTATGCATGATTATTATTATTGTATTTCTATGAATGTATGCTTTTGGATTGTATGGTTTTTGTTCCTCGTGGTTCTCGTGTTAATCCGCCCACTTATAATAATTCATTTTTTTAATCCACGATATGAATCCGTGGTTAGATTTTTTTTTTCAAATTCTAGTAGGTTGTTTTCCTTGTAATTCAATTGTGAATTAAATCTGTAAAATAAAGAAGACGAAGAACACAAAGAATGAAGATTACTAGAGTGCAACAACGCATGGCAGCGCTACCGCAGCGGAACCCTAGGGTTCTGCGCAGCCGCGCGCAGCAGGCAACACGTGGCCGACCATGGTAGCATAATGGAGGAGGCTCAAGTGCAACAACCGGGAGGGGATGGGGGAGCCAGCAGTGGTGGCGCACCGCGGTAGAACCCTACGGTTCAATGCAAGCAGCCCCACATGTAGGAAGCAACCGCACTCCCAAGTGCGGCTGTGGCTGCATCAAATGATCATCATCGACGGTGCATGAGGGCGAGGCAGGAGTGACGACCAACAATAGAAGATGGGCGATGCAGCGACACACGCGCACGGTGGAACCGCTAGGTTTTGTGCGTGCGCGGCTTCCCCGCATGTCTACGCACATCGCGGCCGGCCTTTCTCCTCTTGACGATGATGACAATGGCAAAGCTCGGGATGATGATTGCAGTGGTAGGTGCGTCTAGTGGACAACAACGAAGCAGCCGCGCACGCGGGCAAGTCATAGGGGTTGCAAGCGTGGGCTGCGCACGACCACCGTGCACCTGCTCGTTTTCCACCCATCTCTGGCAAGATGCAAAAGACAAGCGTAAAGGGGCAATGTTTGGGACAGTCGGGGCAGTGGCTGGCACAGTGGGCAAAGGCCGAAGGAGATGGGGGCGTAGACAGCAGACCGTGTGAAGGTTCACACGGCTCTTGCGCATTTCCGATGGCATTCCGAGTGGCAGCAGGCCGTCAGCCGGTGGTGGCCAGTCGGGCCGTGTGCATGCGGCTTGATGTTTGCGGTGTGTATATGGGCCTAGTTGTCCAATTATCTGATTTATCAAATCTTGGAGGCCCACTTTTCAAAAAATTAATCCAAATCTCAGTCCAAGTAATGAGAACCCAATCAAAGATCTGTAAATTAAATCCAAATTGTAATAGATATGATTTAATATTTATTTTATATCTTGGGGCCACTAAGACATTTTTAATTTGTTTTATTATTTGTTCTGTGTTTTATTAATTGCTCAGCATCCAAGCAGGTTGTAGATAATAGGAAACACATTTACTGCCTATTTTTTACTATTTTTGAAGCATGCTTATGTGACTTATTTCATGGGACTAAATTATGGCTATAAACTCGGTGTTCATGCGCGACATGATAGAATTTTAGCAATGCCATAATTTAAAGCAACATGAAATGATCTGTGCACAATTGAACCTTATGAAATTAAAATAACTAAGCTATTTAATTTTATAAAAACCTCCACAAAAAGATCTCTTATTAGAAGTGAATAATCTAATAAGTAAACGTCTACATGTGTAGCTTGCTTATTTTATTATTCATAAGTTCTAATAGATGAGATTTCTTAAACCAAATATTTAATTCAAGTGAGAAGTAGGAGCTCATGCGTAAACGTCTACATGTGTAACTTGCGTAATTGATCTTTCATAAGTTCTCTAGGATTGAATTAAATGAGATAACCTTATTATAAAAGATAATGCGTCATGGACCTGGTGTGTGTGACAAATCAATTTTATATGGGAAGGTTGGTTTTGGTGGTATGCTAGCTTAGATATTATCCAGTGTATAACTCATTTGTGATGTCCCTGCTTAGTGGGATAATATGGTCTTGGTTAGTCTCCAATTAATAATTCCATTGGTCTAAGGAAACTGACATGGATTGGAATTAAACGACTGGAATTAAAAGATGTTGTCTGGTCAAGTATTTTGTTGTAAACGTCCACATGTGTGGCTTGCTTTAAAATTACTTGGGCTATTGGAGGAACCAATAATATTGATTTATTATAAGGTTGCAGTGTTTATGTGTTCCAATAGTTTGCGATTATGTTTTAATTTCTGCTTTAATTTATTGTCTTCAGACATGTCTATATCCGTATCATCTTTGATATCTTCTCTTATCTCCAACTCATAAACTTGTCCAAATTATACTGAATGAAAAGCAATGTCACTTAGTTGCTAGACGTTCTAGAACACTCATTTGTTCTTAAAACTACCTGTCCAAATTTACCCATGCATATTACGACAAATGGATATGGTCAAACAAAATGACCAATTATTATATCCTAAGTAATTTGTCAAATGTGTTAAGACCTCAATATGAAAATATGATATATGCGTATGAGATGTTATAACAACTAGATGTTGTATACGGTGATCTTGGTGGGACTGCTAGAACCAGTCTTATCAAGAAAATTGTAAGACAGAAAATGGAGGAAGGCAGTCCCGTGCGTGAGCATGTGGAGTCCTCGATTAACCTCTTGGATGAATACACATTATTAGTAGGTCAACTTGACATCTATGCCAAAGTTGATATGATACTAAACATGCTACAACAGTCTTTTAAAGAATTTAGAACAACAGTTGATAAAAACAACGTCGAGTACACTGTTGAAACTCTGCTAAAGGATCTTGTCTCAATTGAGCTTTCATGGTTATCTGCTAAGAACCACTCTATCTCACTGAAACGTGGGAGGAGAGGTGGCCGAAGCAGGAATAACAAAGAAAGCAGTGGGAGCTAGAAAGATGAGTGTCACAAGTGTGGCAAGGCTGGTCATTGGAAAGTAAATTGTCCAGTGCTAGGCACGAAAGTACAAGGTACGTCATGTGTATGTATAACGGAAATATGTTTAGCATCAGTTTCTACCTATTCTTGGGTAGTGGATACTGGAGCAAGTGATCATGTTTGTTATACTTTGCAAGGGTTCGTGTCGACAAGGCAGCTGATGTAGGATTTGAGTGTACAATAGACAACGTGAGTTGTTATTTATTTCTTTAGCTGTTTGGATCGTTATTAGGGTATCAAAACAAATCAGATTGAATAAACCCTATGCATGCTCCTAATATTTAATTGCAAAGGGATGGATCTACGGAATACCTGAATCCAGCGACTGATCTACAGATCTAGATCGATGACGGAGACAATGGAGAAGTAGATCTGGATGCGGGATCGATCCAAGCTATCTTTTTCCAACAAATTTGATCTTCTGACTTGTTCCCTTGCTCCTCGGAGATCTGGTGAGGATACGCTACCGAGTTGAATCAGAGATCCGGAGGAATCGATCAATTCCTTCCAATGAAACAACCATCGCCCCTCTCTCTCTTCTGACAAAGTTGTGAGTATTGTGTGTGTAGATCTGATAGAGAGGGGGCTTTTATAGTGCTAGGGTTTACGAAACCCTAACCCTAATGGGCTCTGAGCAGATTGTGGGCCAGACCAGGGACCAAATGCAAATAATAAAGTGAGCCCTCTTTATTAATTAATTCCATGTCCAACCCAGAACATAATTAATTAATAAAACATTATTTTAACCTTCACCACGGTAACAATGCTGACTCACCCCTTTATAACCATGTAATTTAGAACGGGTTGCATTAAACTTGAATGATCCACATATTTAAGGTTCCAGACATTCATTAATTAATTTGGCTTATGACAATTAGCCATAATTATTTAATCTCTTATTTCCTGAGTAGTACCACTCACTCTTTTTCACTTATGCCTGAATTAAATAATTCAACCTGCAGGGTTTAGCATAATGAACCTTGTGAGCTCCTCAGAGAATGTCCCCATCCTAAAGCGGATATGATTACTTACATGTACGGTCTAAGTAAGCCACACACTAACCGCAACACCCAAGATGCAGGTAGAAGAGTACATTAAAGACTTGCCACCCTAGCAAGTCAAAATGTGGTCAACATATGTATGCCCTTTAGCCTTTCATTATGTTTAATATCACAACAAGTATCTAGAGATCTGGCTCATTCATATATCAATTAGAATGACACATCTCACTTTTGATCCCATCAATACATAAAGATGTACCGACACATCAAGTATCTAGGATAAGCTCACTTATAAACTGATGTGTCACAGCCTAAACCGACAGCCTATCCAGGGACTGTCTCAGCCATGATACTGTTTATATCTCGCTTGGTCAAACGATTCATATGATCATCTATGATCTCCAACACACCATATGATCATCCCTATAAGCGAGATAATAGGATATTATAGTTTGTATCGTATGTTTGTTATATATCAGATAGCGACTATGTAGATGTAATACATTTATGAAGACTAGTGTATCAAATGAACTCACTTAATCATAAATGCTTTTAGTATACTATCCCAACAATCTCCCACTTATTCTCAAAGCATAATACCATTGCTTTATCAGAGTATTAAGTGTGTCTATATCAGACCTAGCTTATTTACAGGATTATCATCTTGCAATCGATTCTACCTTCAGATCCAGATTATGAGCGTGACCTTCATAAGTCTTCTGAAGTAGGCACAATGTAAATAAATCTGATACATCTTCATGTCAATCACTCCCACTTTATACATATCGCCTCTTATCACGATTTCTCGTATGATGTGGTACTACATATTCTATGTGTTTCACCACCTTGTGAGTCTTGGGTTCCCTTGAGTTTGTCATTGCACCAACATGATCACAGTACCTTGTGATTCTATTAGACAAACTCGGAATACACACCTCTAGATGACAATAACAAAATTATAATGCTTCTTGCGGAGCTAATGCAGCTGCTACACCCTCAGCCTTCATACCGGAATTTATAACACACTTCTGTGTTAGATTCCTATAACTCCTCCTCCAAGGCCAACACATAGTTATAGGTTCATTTCCTTCCTTATGATCCTCCTGGATATCCGATGTCATTTAACCCACAGAGCACATTTATAAATTAATGTGCCTGTCCAGAGTTAAATTGATATCTGTTTACCATGCCTGCAACATTACAGATATCTGATTTCGTTCATCGCCATATAGAAAGACAACAATCCTTTCATAGCATGAAACGAGTCGCCACAGAATCAATTTAAGTGACTTAAGATACCTGAATATCCTTTTCTTGTGATAACACAAGACTTTAATCCAAAGGATATTCCAGTATCTCATATGCCCTACTTCTAAAACTGTTCGGATAACCATCTCTTTATGCCTAACAATATCTCCACACCATTTCCGAATGTGAAAACACCATCTACATAATGTAGAAGGAAAACCACGCTTCCGCTGACACATAACTGGTACATGAAACTCTCGTTCTCGATATGAAATATCGAAACGTCTGTTTCATAACCTTGAAGTTCCCTTAAGTTCATACTTGAACTTCCTTGGCTTCTAGACAAGATGCTGCTCATCTTACTACACATGAACTTATTTGGTTGTTGCATATAGATGTCATCTCCTTTTATTAAGGTACCCATTTGTGAAAACACGGATGATGTCATCTCTCTTCCAAATACTTAGGTTCATATGTGTTGTTATGGACAAAAGAATTCGAGTGGGTTTAATAGTTGCAACCAGTGAGTAGGTCTTGTTATGAAACATACCTTGCTAAAAAACCTAGACTTTTGAAACATACTTAGTTACCATTCGAACATTTCTTTACTTGTATATTAATCAGACGTCTATAGCTGAAAGCTGTTTAGTAACACTGATCCTGATATACAACCATAACTTTTTACTGATTCATTTCTGAATCCATGACTTGACGTCATTAAACTGCATCGTTTGTCTTAACAGCTTCGCTGTGCATTAAGGGATTAGTACAACATTGTCCGTGAACTGAGAATAAGTCCGAAGACTATTTCTCATGAACCAGTACTATTAAGCCTATTAAGGCAACCTCCCACTGCAACGATGCTCCTTTTATGTTGTCAGTTATTGGTGCATTAATTTATGGTTTACCACCTTACACGGGCGACCGTACAATTGGTACCATACCTACCAAGGTATGCTCAATTGGTCTCGGGGTATTTCCTGATGGATTTGAATTGTCTTCTCCAAATCATTGGAGAACAATCTTTCATTTAGATTCGTGGTTTCATCCTATACAACTTGCTTGTATTTAGGATACATAAAGAAACCAACTTTTTTCGTTTACTTGGGATAGCCCACAAAATAGTATTAGCTTAAAACGTTTCTTCCAACCTGTCAGTTTCCTGTATCAGCATAAAATCCGAACTACCCATCATTGCCATTTGACAAAGTCAAGATCCACTAGGGTATTAAGAACCGATTTAGAAGACACTGGTTTAAACACATACATTATTGATTTTTGGCGCACTTCCCAAAATGAAAAAATGGCAAAGCTGGCATAGCTAATTAATTTTAAAGAACCTTATTTATTTCGTTCTTCCTACACCATCCCTTTTCGAGAGATAACAGGTCCAGTCAACTGGGATACAATCCCTTTGCTATGCTAGATACTGTAAAACACATCACTTGAGATACACACCATTATGAAGAAATCACAATGTCTTTATGGTCTTGTTTAACTTTTTCTCTAACTTTAGTCTTAAACGCTCTTGATTAAAGCATAAGACTAAGACTTGTAGTGAAATAGATAAAAATATCCATATCTTATGTAATTAAAGTATCAATGCCTATTTAAGGCAACTGCGGAAGTAGACTCAACACAGAGCAAACACGAAATAACTTCTAGAAATACAATAGCCTATTAAAAGGCCTGGTTATCATCTTATACCTCTAAGTAGTGCTTATAAGTACCATGCTTAGGAATACCTGGATAAGATCCATAATCCCATGAATTACTTAAGACTACTAAGAATGATGTAACCTTATCTCTAATGAGATTCTTTAATATGCCATATATCACTGTCGGTTTATGTAAACAAGTACTAAAGAGAAACATCCATTTAAACATAATTGAAAACACTGTTATTTATCATGACAAAATAACTCTATCATGAATAACTGATAATCCATAGTAACATAAATAGAAATAAGTTTTATACAAAACATCTCTTCAAAACTCAAACATTGTTTAACATAAATACAAAGTAAAAATTCCATCAGCTAGAACAACTACTTTAGCATCTTTCTTGGAGTTGGTAATCCCACCATCTTCAAGCCTTAAGCTTGATCCCCTGCAAAGTGTAGCAAACGTGATTAGTGGCCTCAGTTACCACCACTCACTAAGGAGTAGAAAACCGATACTAAACACGTTTCAACAGCCAATGTAAAAGATGACGTACCTTGTCCATTAGTTAACAAACTTGGACAATTTACTTTCCAGTGACCCTTCTTGCCACACTTGAAACATTTGTCTTTCTTGCTATCTTTCTTCCCTTTGTTCCTCTCTCCTTTACCATTCTTCTTCTTCATATCATTACAACGTGATTTAGAAGAACTTTTAGCAAGAGATCTGGAAAGACTTGATAATGCAAGATTCCTCCCACTGCTTCCTCCATTCCTCTTTTCTTTGACATCACTCTTTTGACTCAAAAGCAAATCAGAGCGACTCACAGAAAAGACTAATACAAGATCCTTGAGCAGACTATGAAAAATATACTCACTCTTGTCTTTCTCAACAGAAATTCTAAAGTCATCAAATGACTTCGGTAGCGTGTTGAGTATTAAGTCAATTTTGACATCATTGTCAATTTGACCACCCATTAATGTGTACTCATCGATGAGTTGGATGAGAGATTCCACATGTTCACGCACTGAACAGCCCTGACCCATTTTCTGTCTTACAATGCGCTTGATAAGACTGGATCTAGCACGTCCATCGAGCCCACCATATGCTACGTCTAGACGTTGCATAATATCACGCGCATACCATACATCACTATAACAAGGACGCAGTGCATCTGACATACCACACAAGATGTATTGTCTGGCCATGCCATTTGACCACATCCACATGTGATACTGTGCACGCTCCTCATTGGAAGATGCATCGGTCGGCAGACTCGGACAGGGAGTTTGCAGAACAAACAAATGTCCAAATGAATCAAAAAGTTTGACAATGTCACTTTTCCATCCAGGAAAATTCGGACCAGTCAAGGAATTGTATATAATTAAATTAACGAGGGATGCATTAATAGACATTTCGGAAAAACAAATAAGCGGATTAAAGTAAGCACATACTACGAACGATTGAAACAAATATGCATAGCCCCTTTAGACAAAACAATGCAATTTGCTTCCTCCAATTGCCCAAGCTAATCTACCATAAGCTGCTTCAGCAGACGTTTACGGCAAACGCTCAACCAGACCAAAATAGGTCCTTTAATTTCTCTCCATGTTAGGTATCCGCCGGCAAAAGAAATTAATATTGGAGATCTTTAGGAAATGTTCAGCTATCCGGAGCAGGGACATCATTCATGAGTTATACTCCAGGTAACATCTAAGCCAATTAACCACAATCCTAACTCTGGATGTTAAACGACAATTTGGCATACGTACTCGACCCATACCGCATGCCCTTCACATCCTTCGTTATCTCATTTAGATTATTCTTAGAGACCAGTGAAAGTTGTCTCAATGCAAGCCGCTTCAGCAGACGTTTGCTTAGAGGCTCCCACTTCTCATCTTAAACTAAATGTTTTATTTAGAAACCTCATCACATTAGAACTTGTAATTTATTTCTAATGCAAGCTGCTTCAGCAGACGTTTACGCTTCAAAATGCCGTACTTCTAATGAGAGGCCGTGTTTGTGGAGGTCTAATGATTTTAGTTTAAAAGATAACCAAAATCCAGCTTAGTATTTTTAATTTCTAAAGGTTTCATACGCACACATTATTTTATGTCTCACAAATTATGTCACATCTAAAATTCCATCATAAATTAATATGAGCATGCTTAAATAGTAAATAAATAAAGAAGGTAAACATGCTTTCCTATTATTTACTAGTGCGCACATAATAAATCACATCATTATGATAATAAATAAATAAATAAATAAACAAATAAAATTCTGGTGGCCCCTCAAATGCGATTACATGGGAAATAATTAAATCTAACTATTACAAGATTTAATTTCTGATACAGATCTTCAAACTGGGCCTTCGTTGGACTCGAAACCTGAATCGGATTGAATAAACATCATCTGGGCTTCAAATTAGGGTTTCAGGCCCAATACAACAGCCAAACCCTAATTTGCTAACCCTAGCCGCCACCCTCACAGCAGCCAGCCGCCGCCGCCATTCTGGCAGCCGCCACCACCGGAGGACTCGCAACAGCCCTTAGCCGCTGCCAGCAGCTGCCTCCAGTCACCGTCGCAGGCCACCCACAACGCCGGCGAGCATTCTAGGACGCACAGAGGTAAGAAATCGCAACTCAGGCTACGCAGCATCTCCACAGCCAAACGCAAGACGCGCGAGGCCTTCGCCTCTGTGCGCAACCACCACCATTGTCGTCCTCTTCGTCCACGATGCCGTTCAACACCGCCGCGCGCTGTTGCGTGCAGCCCTACTGGTTCACTGGCAGCCATCAAATGTAGAGCCGCCGTCGACCGGGAGTTGGCAAGCGAAGAGTCGCACAGGAGGAGGCAGCGCGCAGACCGTGTACGCGTGCGTGCGATGAGAAAACCCGCACACCGCCGCTGGTCTGCACCTGCTCCCAGCCAGGCCACCTTCTCCTCCCAGCCGCCTGCACCTGCCGGATGTTTCAAGCTCGCTGGAAATGCGTGCAGCAACCAAAAATAGGTGCGGCCCAGCCACAGGAAGAGATTCTGCCCCCCGCCGCCACCTTTCACTGCCACGGCTGCCGCCGGCGTTACCTACTACTTGGCTGAATTTGAACTGATGCTGAAAACTATCGTCAGATCTGAACTGTGTTCTTCGCTCTTCGTTTCTTCATTCTTGCGGATCTCAGATTTTACAAATTTAAAAAATAAAGAAAATACAAAATAGATCTAAAATCTATTACATGTTTTTCCCTATCAAATCTAACCACGGATTTTCTTGTGGTAAAAAACAAATCCAACAACGAGAAGACCACGAGAACAAAAACATCCACGACATTCAAATCCATCCACAATAAATATAAACATACATATTTATTCAATCTTAATTTATTTAAGATAGAGCCTAAAAATCCAAACCTGGCTCTGATACCAATTGTCGGATTTGAGTCTACAATAGACAACGTGAGTTGTTATTTATTTCTTTAGCCGTTTGGAACATTCTTAGGGTATAAAAACAAATCAGATTGAATAAACCCTATGCATGCTCCTGATATTTAATTGCAAAGTGATGGATCTACGGAATACCTAAATCCAGCGACTGATCTACAGATCTAGATCGATGACGGAGACAATGGAGAAGTAGATCTGGATGCCGGATCAATCCAAGCTATCTTGTTCCAACAGATCTGATCTTCTGACCTGTTCCCTTGCTCCTCGGAGATCTGGTGAGAATACGCTACCGAGTTGAATCAGAGATCCGGAGGAATCGATCAATTCCTTCCTATGAAACAACCATCGCCCCTCTCTCTCTTCTGACAAAGTTGTGAGTATTGTGTGTGTAGATCTGATAGAGAGGGGGCTTTTATTGTACTTTATAAAACCCTAACCCCAATGGGCTCTGAGCTTATTGTGGGCCAGACAAGGGACCAAATGCAAATAATAAAGTGGGCCCTCTTTATTAATTAATTTCATGTCCAACCCAGAACATAATTAATTAATAAGACATTATTTTAACCTTCACCACGGTAACAATGCTGACTCACCCCTTTATAACCATGTAATTTGGAACGGGTTGCATTAAACTTGAATGATCCACGTATTTAAGGTTCCAGACATTCATTAATTAATTTGGCTTATGAAAATTAGCCATAATTAATTAATCTCTTATTTCCTGAGTAGTACCACTCACTCTTTTTCACTTATGCCTGAATTAAATAATTCAACCTGCTGGGTTTAGCATAATGAACCTTGTGAGCTTCTCAGGGAATGTCCCCATCCTAAAGCGGATATGATTACCTACATGTCCGGTCTAAGTAAGCCACACACAAACCGCCACACCCAAGATGCAGGTAGAAGAGTACATGAAAGACTCGCCACCCTAGCGAGTCAAATTGTGGTCAACTTATGTATGCCCCTTAGCCTTTCATTAGGTTTAAGATCATAACAAGTATGTAGAGATCTGGCTCATTCATATGTCAATTAGAATGGCACATCTCACTGTTGATCCCATCAATACATAAAGATGTACCGACACATGAAGTAGCTAGGATAAGCTCACTTATAAACTGATTTGTCGCAGCCTAAACTGATAGCCTATCCAGGGACTGTCTCAGCCGTGATAGTGTTTATATCTCGCTAGGTCAAACAATTCATATGATCCTCTGTGATCTCCTACACACCATACGATCATCCCTATAAGCGAGATAATAGGATATTATAGTTCGTATCGTATGTTTGTTATATCCGATAGCGACTATGTAGATGTAATACATTTATGAAGACCAGTGTATAAAACGAACACACTTAATCATAAATGCTTTTAGTATACAATCCCAACAGCTGAAACATGACAAGTTACCATCTCAATGGGCATCGAAGAGTAAGTCTCAACATTAATCGTTGGATATTTTACATTATGCTTTGAAAACAATATTTTGATTTTGAGAGATGATTTATAAGTGTTGTGTTTTGGCGGAACTTAATTTTCAGTTTGCAATTTATTGAATGATGGATATTCAGTTATTTTTTATAATGGTGTTTCAATCATTGGTAATAACGATGTGATATGTCATGGAAAGTTGATTGACTCTCTCTATATCATAAACTTTTTGAATCAATCTTTCGTGAATGTTGCATCAAACTCATCTAATAATAATAATCATATAAAGAGAACGTTTTCTTCCGACGAGGATCAAACATATCTCTAGCACTTGAGATTTGGCCACATTAGTCTAAAGAAGATGAAGAGACTGGTCGATGAAGGTGTGTTAGATTCATTCCAAATAGAGGAAGAAATGACGACCAGACCATTTTAGGGTTCCTTGCAGTATATATTAGATGATGGGATTACATCTTTGTGGACTGCACCAGGAACCCTTCAACAAAATGGTGTAGCTGAGAGAAGAAATAAGACCTTTTTGGAAATATTTAGGTCAATGATGAGTTATGCAAGCTTGCCAATTTCATTTTGGGGATATGCCTAGGAAACAACGATGTATTTGCTTAACCTGATACCTTCTAAATTAGTTCCAAAAATGCCCCTAGAACTCTGGTATAGGCGAAAGCCCAGTTTAACCAGAATGAGGGTTTGAGGTTGTCCAACATATGGTACAAAGTAACCTGATAAGTTAGAAAGTAGATGTAATATGATGCTGTTTGTAGGATATCTCAGCAAACAAAAGGTGGTTACTTTTATTGTCCTGAGAATCAGAAAGTTGTTGTTAGTACCAACGCGATATTCTTGGAGGACTAATATGTAAGAAACCATAGATCCAAGAGTGAAATCATTCTCCATGAGCTTGGAAATGATGAAGCGATACCATTAGGAAAACCCAGTATACTGGTAGATTCACCTAGTACTGGTGAGGGTCTAACAACACTGCCATCAATACAAGGCATAGGACCACTGAGTATTGTGCTAACACTGACACGGCTCAGATGCCTCGTCGCAGTGGGAGGGTTGTTTGACAACTGAAAAGGTACATGTTCATGGGGAAGTCTTCTGACTTGATCCCGGAAAGCGAAGTGGATGATACCGACACATGAACATACAACGAGGTGGTATTTAATAAAGATTCAGACAAATGGCGGGTCGCTATAGATTCGAAAAAAGAATCCATATAGCTAAGGATGTATACCAGAAAACCGAGCTCCTAGATGGTTTTCATGCCATAGGCGCAAGTGGGTATACAAGAGAAAGAAATGAGCGAATGGTGAAATTACGGCTCATAAATCCTGGTTGGTGGCAAAGGGTTATATACAGATAGAGGGCATGGACTATGATGAACTTTCTCACCGGTAGCCACGCTCAAATCCATTAGGATACTCCTTACCAGAGCAACACATATGGACCTGGAAATCGGGCAGATGGATGTCAAAACCGCGTTTCTGTATGGGTACTTTGAAGAAGTTCGTGAAATCTATATGAAACAACTAGAAGGATCTATGCAGAAGGGCGAAGAACATTTGGTTTGGAAGCTCAAGAAGTCCTTGTATGGACTCAAGCAAGCTTCACGGTCATGGAACTTACAGTTTGACGAAGTGATTAAGTCTTATGGATCTTGACAATGTTTAAACGAGAGTTGTGTGTACCGTCTGTATGTTAGTGGAAGCGTGGTGTTCCTTGCACTTTATGTAGATGATATTCTCCTAATTGAAGATAATGTAGAGGTATTATTGGACATAAAAGGGTGGTTATCCGAACGGTTCCAGATGAAGGATCTTGGAAATGCAGGATACATCCTTAGTATAAAAGTCTTGCGTGATCGCAAGAAAAGGAAGTTAGCATTATCTCAAGATTCATAGATGGATATTGTGTTTGCTCGTTTTAGCATGCAGAACGCCATGATGGGTTTGTTACCGTTCATGCATGGTGTACATCTTTCTAAGGTTCAGTGTCTGAAGACACAAAAGGAGAAAGATGAGATAAGTTAGGTTCCTCATGCTTCGGCCGTGGGAAGTCTCATGTATGCAATTCTATGTACAAGGCCGGATCCCTACTTTGCCGTTGGCATGGTAGCGAGATATCAGTCTAACCCTGGATAGGCACACTGGAGTGCAGTAAAGTACATTCTCAAATATCTGAAAAGGACTAGAGACTACTCTGTCATCTATCAATGCGAAGAATTGTGCCCCGTGGGTTATACAAATTCAAATTTCCAGGCAGACCAGGATGAAAAGAAGTCCACCTCTAGCTATGTGTTTACATGGGGAGGTGGGGCCATCTCATAGAGCAGTGCAAAGCAGAAGAGCATTGCGGACTCCACCATGGAAGTAGAATATGTGGAAACTTCTGAAGCTTCGAAAGAAGCAGTAAGGTTTTAAAATTTTCTCTGGGAGTTGACGTGATTCCTAAGGTTACCCAAGACTATCATGGTATATTGTGATAATTCTGGTGCTATGGCAAACTCAAAGGAACTATGAACTCACAACGCAACAAAACACTTTGAGAGGAAGTATTACCATATCATATGAGAAATTGTGGCAAGGGGTGATGTTTCGAAAGAGAAGATTATACAAATGATAATCTAGCAGATCCATTCACAAAAGCTCTGCTACTGAAGTTCTACGAGGTGCATGTACATAACCTTGGACTGAGGTTGCAGCCAGCCACCTGAGATGATGATGTAATAGCTTGATTAGATAAGACACTTTGTACTATGGAAAACACTTCCATAATGCTTTGATTATAAGTGAGAGATTGATGGATTTGTATATTGAAAGCATTATGATTGGTATATTATGTACAAGGTTTATTGGTTAATATACTGGGAACCATTAATGTTGTATGTTCATCTCCTCTCAGAATTAACAAACTTGTATCACAAACACTCTTATTCTCTTATCTCGTCGATAGGGAGATCATACGGCCTGTAGTAGATCACGGAAGATCATATGGATTACTTGAACTAGCGAGATATCAATGGTTATCACAGTTTAGACAGTCCCAAGATAGACTGTCCGTATAAACTGTGGCATATGCAGTAATAAGCTGCTTATCTTGATTGCTCGGTGTGCTAGTGCAAGCAGTACGCATTGATAGGATCTATGTTAAGATCGATTCCTTTATCTTACATTAAAGGAATCTGAATCTTGATCTTGATGGCTTGATGGAATCCTAAGCCTAAATAAAGGTACGGAGGTATACACGGACTAGTGTGTCACTTTGAGATTCTATGATGGAGACTTCTAATGGAACTCGTATATGTGTATCTTGGGCGCTTGTAGTTTGTGTATGACTGTCTGTGACTTGAACTAGGTAACCATATTTAGTATAGGATGGTGACATTCCATGAGTAGCTCAAAGCTTCTTTATTCTAAAATCCTGCAGGGTGATTAAGTTCAAGCATAAGTGAAAAGTGTTGAGTGGATTGACTCATCAATAAAAGATATTAATTGATTTTGGAAGCTTGTCAAAGCTCAAATTAATTAATGAATGTTTGTAACCTTAAATATGGGATTTCTCGAGCTTATGCTACCCGTTCCTCATAACGTGGTAGCGAAGAGGTAGGACAATATTGATTCTCTGGTGGCATGAATCAATATTAATTAATTATTTATTTTTTGAATTGAATATGAGAATTAATTAATTGATAGGCCTTCTTTGCCAATTGCATTCTGGTCCCTGGTCTTGCCCATGAAAGCTTAAGCCCATCTGAGATCAAATTTCTCCTACAAATACCGCTCAAGTTCTCAGATCAAAACACTCCACAAGATAATAAGTTACTAAGAAGCAAACCAATATTTGGGAGCTGCAGTAAGCGATTTTTGATATGAGAAGAGGGAGGAAATTCTACTTCTCGACAGGCACAAAATCCGAAGGGATTCTTCACCAAATCTTTGGATCGAAGCTGGGATACAGATTAGAAGATCAGATCTGGAGGATCTTTTTCTTCTTCTCTTTCTAAAGTTTTCAAAATTATTCATATAATTTCAGTAGATTTATTTCCTTCATCTTGTAGGATTAAATCATGTGGCACAAGAAAGAGGATTCAAGATCAAATCCCTGTTCAACCAGTTCATACGATCCAGTTGTTCTGCATAAACCATCTTATGCATTTAAAAAGGAGCATGCTAGGATTAATTATAGGCATAGTAATTTATTTTGGATATCCAATGTTCGGCCTGGGTTATGGATTGACAATTCATTTTTCCAGCAATCCCATTAGCTATATACCAAAAGAGAGAGAGAGAAGAGGAAAAGAGAGAAACTCATCCCTAAAACGCAGCAACAACGGAGCCATGACGGCAAGGCGCGACGGATGGACGGACAACTCAAATGTTCTCATGGTGGTTGTTGGTCCCGGTTTATCAGAGTCGAAACGTTAAACGTTAGCAGCG
>JAPKLW010006220.1:580-17982 GCA_026898455.1 Plectranthus barbatus | reverse complement strand
CGTACTTATTGGAATCCGTAAACTCTTTGTCTTCTCGGGGCAGTATTTCGCAATCAAATCGCGAATATACTTCTTCTGATGAATGAAAATCCCTTCTCTGGACTGTTGAACTTGTAATCCGAGAGAGTAGGACATCTTTCCCATCATACTCATCTGGAAGTTGCTGGTCATGAGTTTTGAGAACTTGTCACATAACTCTTGATTCCTAGAGCAAAAAATGATGTCATCTACGTATATTTGCACCAGCAAAATATCTCTTTGGTCTTCAATGCGAAAGAGGGTTTGATCAATTCTCCCTTTCTGAAAACCATTTTTCAACAAGAATTTTGAAAGAGTTCCATACCAAGCCCTCGGTGCTTGTTTTAATCCATAGAGAGCTTTTTTAAGTCTGTATACTTGATTGTCGTGTTTGAACCCTGGTGGTTGCTCGACATAGACTTCTTCCTTCAGCTCACCATTTAGAAAGGCACTTTTCACATCCATCTGCATTACGTCGAACTCATGATGTGCAGCGTACGCGAGGAATAAACGAATGGCCTCCAACCTTGCTACCGGAGCAAATGTTTCGTCATAATCTATCCCTTTGCATTGCCTGTAGCCTTTAGCTACGAGTCTCGCCTTATTTCTGACAACCGTGCCCGACTCATCTTTCTTGTTTTTGAATACCCATTTCGTGCCAATAACACTTTGATGTTCGGGTCTGTTTACTAGCTCCCACACATTATTTCGTGTGAATTCTGCTAGTTCTTCTTACATAGCGTTCACCCAATCCGGATCTAGTAGAGCGTCTTCAATCTTCTTGGGTTCTTCATTAGAGATGTAGCATGCTAGCATAGCATTGCCGTTTCCTTGTCTGGTTAGGATAGGATCATGCACGTTTCCAAGAACGCCATCTAAAGGGTGCGCACGTAGCCATGTTGGTCTAATACGTGCTGGTAATTCAGCAACCGGTGCTCCTCCTTGGTGATTTTCATCAGGGACATTCTCTTCTTCATTGTCTTCATTCTCCCGGCGCTCAGGAACTGGGACGTCATTAGTTTCTCCTTCTGTGTCTGCTACAGGGACTTCATCATCGGGAACAACATTCATAGGTGCAGCATCTGCTGGGATTTCAGCAACTGGTTCTTCTTCGATTGGAATCTCAACATCTCCTTTGCTAAGATCTTCAGCAGCTTCCACGTCACCTTGATCATCAAGAATTCCAACAACATCTAAATTCTCATTTAGATAGATAGAAGATGGGGCCTCAGCATGGTCACTAGCATCACTGGCCTGGTCAGCAATCTGGTCACCTGCTGAGTGCGAAGTTTCTGGATTGACATCAGTCGTAGACCAAATCGGATCAATACTCATGTTTTCAAAAGATTTTTGTAAAGATTGATCATAGATATCATTGGTCTCATGATTGCCATCCTTCTGGTCTTTGTTAGCCCTGCGCACTAAAGTAGACTCATCACAAATAACATTACATGTTATTTCCACAAGTCGAGTAGTCAAGTTTAACACTCGATAACCTTTGTGAGATGGGTGTCCATATCCCAGGAAAACACCTTCATCAGACTTAGGCAAAAAAGTGTTAAGTTTAGACTTCCCATTGTTATGGATATAACATGTTGAACCGAAAGCACGAAAGTGTTTAATAGAAGGCTTACGACCATTGTACACTTCATAAGGAGTTTTGTTGAATCTGCCATTAACTGCACTCCTGTTCTGAGTGTAGCAAGCAGTCATGATAGCTTCTCCCCAATACTTTCCATTGAGTCCTGAATCAGCAAGCATAGCCCTCGCTGCTTCCTTTAAGGTTCTGTTTCTTCGTTCTGCTAACCCGTTCTATTGTGGTGTTCTAGCAGTGGATTTTTCATGATGGATACCAGCTTCCGCACAAAAGTCCATCAAAATTCCATTACAGAATTCCGTTCCATTATCTGATCTAATCCTTTTAACTGTAACTTCCTTGTTGTTCTGCTCTTTAAGGATCAGCTCAGGTAGCAGGGTCTTTACTTCATCTTTGCTTTTTAGGAGCTGAACCCACGTGTACCTGGAAAAATCGTCAACAACCACAAGTGTATATATTTTCTTATTTACTGTGGGTGGTTTGACAGGACCAAACAGATACATGTGTAAAAGTTCAAGAATTCTCCCTGAGGTCTCCTTTTCTGTATTTGATTTGAAGGATGCCTTTGTTTGTTTGCCTTGTTGACATGCTTTACACACTCCTTTCTTTCTGAAAGATTCAGCAGGCAGTCCTTCTACCAGCTTATGTTTGGCTAAATAATTGATTGTTTTGAAGTTTAGATGATTCAATCTTTTATGCCACAGCCAATTGGTTTCGTCTTTGTTGAATGCTACGAAGCACGAGTCCTGTTGACCGCTTTTCCAATCGACCACGTATAGTCCACCCTTGCGGATGCCTCTAAGCTTCACTTCTCCTGTAACCTTATCAACAATATTACAGCCAGAGTCAATAAAATAAACATTATATCCATTCTCACATAGTTGGTTGATGCTCATCAAATTGTGTTTAAGGTTTGAAACAAGAGCAGTATTAACAATTCGGATTCCATCTTGTTCTACACATCCTCTTCCAATGACTCTTCCTCTGCTGTTATCACCAAAAATAACTGAGGATCCATAAACACTTTGTATTTCTGAGAATAGGTCTGCTCTTCCAGTCATGTGTCCTGAGCAGCCGCTATCAAGAATCCATTCATCTGGCGATCTTGACGCTTTGGCTCTTAGATCTTGTTTCTCGTTGTCCTCGGCTGCTAGAGCTGTTTCAGCATTCTGATCAGCATTTGCATCAGCAAATTGATCTTCCACGATGTCTTCCATCAGAACTAGCATGGCTTCTTCATCCTCTTCTTCTGAAGATAGATAGTATTCTTCATCGTTTTCTGGAATATCCTGAGTTTCTGCCCTGGTTAATAGTGCTTTCTTGACTGCATTGCCTGCACGTCTTTCAAATCTCTGCTTCAAGCGCTCCCTCTCCTCTTTGTTGACTTTCGGACAATCATGTTTTAAGTGGTCAGGAGATCCACACTCGAAACACGTCCTAGGCTTTCGCTCTGCTGAGCGGGCATGAGAAGGTGACTGCTGAGCTTCCTTTGTCTCCTTTTCAGCTTTAGCCTCCATCAACATTTTTTGAAGTTTTTTCATATGTTCTTCTAGTTCATTGATCTTGAGATCAGTAGGCTGGGAGCCTGAGGTTGTAACACCCTCTTTTCCTTGTGTTACAGGAACAGATCTTTCTTGATTATGATAGGATTTCTTTAGTTTAAACTTGTTGAAATCCTTTTTGGCAAAATATGCTAAATCATCTGAGCTAGCAGCGGATTGTGCTACTGCAGCTTCATTCCTTTTTGATTGTTGTATTATGAATTCATGAGATTTTAGCTGAGCAAATACCTCGAATGTTGTCATTTTGCTGAGGTCTTTTTCACTTAGACTAGTCATTTTAACAAACCAGTCATCTCTGGGGTATAGTTTAGAGATAATCTTATGATTCATCTCCCCATTTTCGTATTTCTTACCAAGATTATTCAGTTCTCCAACGATGGTATTGAAACGTTCTTCCATATCTTGTATTGATTCTCTTGCATTCATAGAAAAAGATTCATATTTGTCAACAGCTACCTGCAGTTTGTTGCGCTTCATCTGGTCTGTCTCCTGAGATGATTCGCACACATACATCCACATTTCTTTAGCTGTATCGAACTCTAAGGCTTTTTGTGCCATCAGTTTAGGTAGAGAATCAAGGATTAACTTCTTTGCAACATGCTCCAGCTGAGCTCTTTTCTTGTCTTCACTTGTGTATTCCTTAAAAGATTTTTTAACCATTTGGGGTCTTCGTGGCCTTGGGGGTCTAGGTTGGTCTCCTTCATCAGCTCCTTCAGCGGGTTCGGGTATGGGTCCTATAAAAGTGTTAGCTTTCATAATCTTAATGGGACCTCTTTCAAGTACCTCAACCATTTCTGGGTGTATGCTCTGAAGCTGTATTAAGGCCATCTTTTTCCATGTTGAGAAGTTCTCCTTGTTGTACTTTCGAAGAGAGTGATTCAACATCTTGTCTTCTGAGCTTAACAAGTGAAACACAAATAAACTGGTAAAAGTGCAAGGAAAATACGGATCTGGTCTTAAGCGACTCAGAAGCAGTCGATTTTTCAACCTCCTGCTCTGATACCACTTGTTGGTCCTTAAATGTCAGAGTCGTCGTGTTGATAACTTAACACGAAATGCAGCGGAATGATTATACGTCACTTACACTTATACTTTTATTGTATTCAAATTGTTAGTTAGCTCAAGTTGTCACTTAGATGTATTTTCAGATATACGCTAGAAACTATGTTACTAGGTTTCAAATCAACTCTAAACAGTAAAGTGATAAAGCAGTAAATGAACACGAGATTTTATAGTGGTTCGATCCAAATAGATCTATGTCCACTCCTTAGCCGAAACGCTAAGAATTTCACTAGAAAAGTATACAATCAGTACAAGGATTCGCCAATACTTGCAGTAGGCGGTGAACTTTCGAACTGGCCACAGCACAGCTATCCTCCGATACTTTGCACTTTTCCGAACATAGCTCCGGCCAAGTCAAGGGCACACCTTCGTAAAACTTATCCTTCGCTAATGAGGTTGTTATAGTTTGCACCTGAACTCAATAAATATGTGGCTAACGCCCGTCAGAGTCAATCTCTTTCAAGAATGACTGTTGGATACTCCTAGTAAGGAAATTATCCCAATGATTGAAGATTCTTAATGGAACTTCAAGAATCTTCAAGGATGAGTGTCAGATATTCAATGAGAAGACACTCTGGGTTGTTGAAGGCTTTGAATGTGCTTTTTATCACGAGCTCTCAACTGACTACTTTTCACTTGTTCGCTTTGTCAAAGGAATCTCACACTTGTGTAGTTTGCGAATGTAGGTAGTGATTGAAGCAGTAGTACTCTCAGCTTTCAGATCTGTCTTTTATAGATGGAGATTCAAACTTTTAATCTCCATATCCGTTAGACTCAACGGCTCCTTGATCTGAGAGTGTTTATTTTATGACAGTCGCTTTTGTCTTTGACTTGTACTTCCTTAACTACTTTGGGAAGGTCTCGTCCTTTGTGTGAGCTTTTTGTCAGAGTCGCAGTCCAGCTTCAAATTTGATTCTTTTGCTTTGCTAAGCTAGAATCTGCTAGAAATATATTCCTTGTGATCCTTTGACTTCCGTCGTTTGTGATTCTTTATTCATTCCTGAAAGGTCCGAATGCTAACTCCTTAGCATTCTGTCTAGCGAGTGTTCAGCCATTTGCTAGTGATTCTTTGTTGGCTTGCTTCTCTAGCAGTTTGTAAGTTGAATGCTGATATCATCTGCTTTGTGTCTGCTAGGGATTCTTCTCAGCACACTAGTCTATTACAACTCAATGTACAACTTATACAGGACTTTACAAAATGTGCTAGACTCTCTAGATTTCAGCAAATGATCAACCAACTAAATAAGGTTTGATCCAACAAAACCTTTTACAAATAAATCCTAAGGGAGATTTTAGGGATAATTCCCAACAGTTCTCTTCCTCAGTCAGCCCTTCTTGGATGGCTATTCTCAACGACGGAATTTGTTGTTCAAGGGGAATGACTTCTTCGACACCATACACCAATGAATACAGAGTCGCTTGCGTTGGTGTCCTGTAAGTGGTTCTGTATGCCCATAATGCTTCTCCAATTCTCTCATGCCAATCACGCTTTGATTTCGCCACAACCTTTTTTAATAAAGTGCACGTTGAATGCTTCGGCGAGTCCATTTGCAGCTGCATTGTAGATGGAAGACTTCCTTTGCTTGAATTGAAACTTCTCACAAAGTTTATCTATCAAAGAGTTGCTGAAAGGCTTCCCATTATCAGTGATGATATATCGAGGAACACCATATCAAAAGATTATGTTTAGTCTTATGAAGTTAGCAACGGTCTCTTTCTTCACCTCTTTCAACGGCACCGCCTCAGACCACTTGGAGAAGTAATCAGTTGCGGCTAGGATGTACAAATGACCTCCCGAGGACTTTGTCATTGGCCCTACTACATCAAGTCCCCACGCATCAAATGGCCATGAAGCAACTGTTGGATGTAATGGCTCGGGTGGTTGATGGATGATATTAGCATGAAATTGACATGGTTGACACTTTTGGGCATATTCCATGGAGTATTTCACCATTGTCGGCCAGTAGTATCCCATTCTTTTAATGCGAAAATGCAACTTCGGCCCAGACTGATGAGCTCCACAAATGCCTGAATGAGCTTCTTCCATAGCTTGTGTAGCTTCCTCTTCACCTAAGCATCGCAAGAATACTCCATCAAAAGATCGTCTGTAGAGTGTGTTCTTGAAGTAGATGAAACGAGCAGCTCGACGCCGAATGTCAATTCTTCGTCGTGGGTCAATTGGCAACTTCTCGTACTTTAGGTAATCAACAAAAGGTTGACGCCAATCTTCCTTGTCAATCTCAAACACCTCAATGGCATTATTGCCTTCTTCTTTTTCACATTCTTCACCATCAAGTACGGGCGATACAACCCAACTCCTACAAATCGGAATTGTGACATCTTTGTTTGGCAGAGCTATTGCGGAAGCAACTTTAGCTAGTGCGTCAGCTTGCTTGTTTTCTTTTCTTTGAATATGTTCTAATTCCACATCCCCAAGCCATCGGATCATCTTTCGAGCATACTTGACATAAGGCATCAGCTCGGGCTTCTTGACTTCATATGACCCAAGTAGCTGGTTAATCACCAACTTTGAATCTCCATATACTTTGATATGCAATCTCTTTGCATTTACCGCCATCTCCAGTACAAGAATAAGTGCTTGATATTCAGCAACATTGTTGGAGCAATTTTCAGTCAGAGTGAAGGAATACGGTAGGACTTCTTCATCAGGTGTCAGAAACACCACCCCAGCACCAGCTCCTTCTCTCTGGGATGCGTCATCAAAATACATCTTCCAAGGAGGAGATATTTCATTAGCAAGGACATCTTCATCGGGGAGGTCATCACTTAGTTCCCATTCTGCAGGAATCGGGTGGTCAGCTAGAAAGTCAGCCAACACTTGTCCTTTTACCGCCTTCTGAGAAACATAGACAATCTCGAACTGCTGTAGTTGGAGATACCACCTTGCGATCCTATCAGACAAAACTGGTCTTGACATGACATACTTCAATGGATTTGCTTTGGAGATTAGTCGAATGGTATGAGCTTGAAAGTAATGCCTAAGTTTTTGAATCGAGAATATCAAAGCTAGACATAACTTTTCAATTGGAGAATAATTGAGCTCATTTGTTGTCATTGTTCTACTCAAGTAGTACAATGCATTTTCCTTCCCATCTTCATTTTCTTGTGCAAGTAATGCCTCCATAGAACGTTCTTGAGCAACAATGTACAACACTAAGGGACGACTTGCTATAGGGGCTGCCAACACTGGAGGCTTCATCAAATAAGCCTTGATGCTTTTAAATGCATTCTTACATGAGACTCATCCCATACAAACGACACTCATTTCTTCATGATTCGACTGAATGGCTGGCAACGACCAACCAAGTTGGAGATGAATCTTCGAAGATACGCCAACCTTCCTTGAATACTCTTCAGCTCGTGAATATTGCGAGGATCGGGCATCTTCACTATTGCATCGATCTTTGCTTGTTCAATCTTTATTCCATGGCTCTGAACAATAAATCCAAGGAATCTTCTGGACTTTACTCCAAATGCACACTTCAAAAGGGTTCATCTTCAGTTGGTATTTCCTCAATCGTTCAAAGATCATCTTTAAATCCTTCGTGTGATCATTTTTGTTCCTTGATTTCACTACCACATAACATTCAATATTTTTGTAAAGAATATCATCAAAAATCTTCTGCATGGCTCTTTGGTATGTTGCACCAGCATTTTTCAACCCAAACGGCATAACTTTGTAACAATAAATTCCCTTTGGAGTTTGAAATGCCGTCAGTTCTTCATCTTCTGGTGACATGCGAATTTGATTGTAACCAGAAGATCCATCCATAAAAGACAATGCCTCATGTCCAGTTGTAGCATCAATCATCAACTCAGGGATTGGTAATGGGAAGTCATCCTTCGGGCATGCTTCATTGAGATCTCTAAAATCAACACAAACTCTTATTTGCCCGTTCTTCTTTCTCACAGGAACAATGCTGGAGATCCATGTTGGATATTTCACTTCCCTAACAAATCCAACTTCGATGAGTTTGTTCACCTCAACTTCAATTAAAGGGACTAACTCTGGTCGGAATCGGCGTTGAGCTTGCTTGACAGGCCGTACTCTCTTTTTGATTGATAAGTGATGGACAAAGACTTTAGGATTTAATCCCGACATTTCTTTGTATGACCATGCAAACACATCCTTGAATTCTTTCAGCAGTTTTATGTACATTTGTTCTTCATCTGGTTTCAACAATGCACTGATGTAGGTTGGTCGAGGGTCATCAAGAGCTCCTAAGTTGATTTCTTTCAATTCATCTATGGTGCCTTTGACACCCTCTTCAAATTGTGAAGGAGCATCTTCAGCGTCCTCTTCTTCAGTCACTAACTCTTCGTTCAAGGTGATATGGTGTGATGAAACACTCTCTCCATTTTCTTCACCATAGGAGGATGCAACACTTTCCCTATCAGCACCCGCAATTTGCGTGAAAATTATGGTCTGCATCTTTGCTTTGAGTTCTTTACCACATGATATAGTCAGCTTTGTTCATCTTTTCATGCGGGAGGGTATCAAACTTCTCACCTTCTTGAAGAACTGAGGATTTTTGTCTGCTTTTGCCTTAGATCTTGACTTCTGATGACTCTTGTTTTTGTTTTTCAGCGGGCCAAGCCTCTCGAAGATGGACAATCTCGGGATCTTCATTTTGCTATCATCAAGTATCATTTCTGTTGATGAAGCTTCATCCTCAAGGATATAGTTGATACTTGCTCTTCGGGTGGCGATGCAAACCGGCCCTTGTGAGATAAACCCCAATCCTTCTTTAGAGCTTGGAAGAGCTTGTCCACCTCTCTTTGAAGGTTCTTGAATGGTTTTAGCTCCACCACCCCGTTGACCTTCATTTTTCTGATGATGTTTTTTCTTTGGATCATATCCAGCTCTGATGAGAAGCGAAAAGGCTTTTGGGCCAAAGTTTCTTGCTACTTCATGCTCAGAAATTTCTCCATGTTCAATCATACTACTTTGAGTAGGTCGAACAAATCCTTCAAGTGGTGGTGGAATTGGTTTATTTTCATCAACCTTTGTCAAGGGAAACATAAATTCTTCCAATGGCTTATCTTTTGCAAGAGATATCTTTGTCGCGTTATCCACATCTTCTTTGATCTTTACGACCTTTCTGTTAGGAAGGTAATACTTTCCATCAGCGAAGTGTGATTCGGATTCCATGAAGGGGTTATCATCACCAACAACTTTCTTCACTATGCCATCCTCCCAATATTTAAGGCATTGATGCCACGTTGAGGGAACGATTCCATTCTCATGCAACCATGGCCGACCGAGCAACATATTGTAAGAGGTCTTGGCGTCTATCACATGAAATAGTGCTGCTGATGTTAGATTATCCATTGACAAGTCCAGTCTTATTGTACCAAGTGCTCTTTGTCCTTCATGGTTAAAACCTTGAATCATCAATCTACTGCTGGAGAGTTCATCGATGGAGATCCCTAACTTCTTCACAGTACGCAAAGGCAAGATGTTGACTGCAGATCCTCCATCAACAAGTATTCGATTCACTTTTTGTTCTCGAGTGTAGCCACAGACGAACAAAGGTCGATTGTGTAGATCAGAGCCTAGTTCCAAATCATCATCCGTGAATGTGATTGCAAATGAATGATCTTCCAAAAACGTGCAAGCCTTCATGTGAAGATGATCAATCGTTTGGCTTGGCCCCTCACTTATCATATCGCAAGATTCAGATGTGATAAGATTCGTAGTGCCATCATCCTCTTCAAGTGATATATTTCCTTGACGCGCTAGCTGCATAACTTTATCTTTGAAGATGAAGCAATCTTGAATGGGATGTCCAACCAGGTGGTGATACTTGCAATATTTTGGATCATCAGTTCGGCTAGCCTCTTCTGGTCGTTTCATCTCAGGCAGCTCAATAAGCTTTGCCTTGTACAAATCGTCAAAGATTCCAGGGACATTCGAGTTTAAGAATGGGTATTCTCTTTGTTACATCTCCTTTAGGGTCAGCTTCCTTTGTACCCTTTCTTGTGGAGGGTTCTGCTTCTCTATATGATTGTCCTTCTTTTGGAACTTGACTGGCGCTGCTTTCACCACCATGGATTCTTTCTTTAGGTTTTTGTCGAATGGCTTTCCACCCCTTTTGAAGTCTTGTTTTTCCTTAAGCCGACGAGATTCTTGGATTGGTGGTTCTTTCATCCAACTTGCAGCCATGCTCAACTCCATGTCATGAGCCCTAGTTGCCAAATCTTCAAAAGTTCGCGGATGAATTCCTTTTAGAATGTATTAGAGACCCCACTTCATCCCTTGAATACACATTTCTATTGCAGAGGCTTCAGAAAGACGATCTCTACAATTCAAGCACAGATTCATCCACCGATTAATGTAGTTAATGACAGGCTCCTCATCCCATTGGTGGGTATTTGTGAGTTCCACCATGCTGACAGTTCTCCTAGTGCTGTAAAAGCGATTGAGGAACTCATGTTCAAGTTGCCCCAAACTATCAATCGAGCTTGGTTCCAAGTCTGTATACCAGTCAAAAGCATTTCCTTTGAGCGAACGCACGAATTGCTTGACTAGGTGGCCTCTATAGGTCCCAGCGTTATTGCATGTTTTGACAAAATGGGCAATGTGTTGTCTAGGATTGTCTTTTCCGTTGAATTGTTGAAACTTGGGTGGCTGATAACCCACAGGCATTTTCAAATTGTCGATCCTTTGGGTATACAGCTTTGAGTACGCCATTGATGATTTGAAACTTCCTTCAAACTTGGTTTTCATGGTTCCTTCGATGAATTCTTTGAGTAGGTCAACTTGAATGAAACCGTCAGAGGAAACTTGTAGACCTTTAGCTGATGACTTCGCTTCTACATTCGCTTGTCGTTTTGTAGATGTCTCAACACCATCATTTTCTTCATCTTCTTCGATGATCACACGACTAGCTTCTCCTTTGTCCTTCTTGAGCTTCATGATCTCGGCATTTTGCTCTTGGATTTGCTTGCTCATGGCCTCGACTAGTTCCTTCAAACTTGCAATTTGCTCTTCCATGGTTGAAGCGTTGATCACCATCACCGGTGCTTCAAGCGAGTAGTGTGCCGTCGAGTGAGAGTCGGGTGACGAAAAGCCATTTCCCTTCTCATTTTTATTAGAGAGGTGAAACGCCTCATCTTCCGCTGTAGCCGATTTGGATGCTTCCACTGCTTGTTTGGCCATAGCCCTTGTGGTCACTCCAACACTACTTGCCGAAGAAGTGTTAGACATTCTTGGGTTGTAAACTTGGTGAAGAGAAGAGATGAGAGGTAGCAATCGTCCCACTGGGCGTGCCAAAATTTGTAATCACAAATTTTCGTATTTAAATGAATAAACACAAAAGTAGGAT
This sequence comes from Plectranthus barbatus, assembly GCA_026898455.1. Classification (NCBI taxonomy): domain Eukaryota; kingdom Viridiplantae; phylum Streptophyta; class Magnoliopsida; order Lamiales; family Lamiaceae; genus Plectranthus; species Plectranthus barbatus. The sequence continues at coordinate 6,394 of JAPKLW010006220.1, read as the reverse complement.
ACAATTTGAAATGATTTGGATCAAACAATAATTTGTAGGTTCTATCGCTATTTCTCCTCTGATTCTTCTCTTCAAATTTGATGTTCGAATGATCTTCGAAGTCTTTAATGAGAATTTGGCCCCTTCGATCTTCAAAGTTCTTGATCTTCAAGTTTATAACGTTAATTTGGAGGATTTTCACCTTATTTCCAAATCAAACGTCATATTTGATGAAGTTCTTGGAGATGTCGATCTTGGATCTTCTTTCGCTTGACCTTCAATCTTCTTTTCCAAGGGTTTGATGGTTTAATAACGTTATTCGGGGACCGAAAGTCTTAATTCCGAATCAAACGCTAAATTTGACGTGGATTTTGATGAACAACGCCTTTGAGTTGATGAAGAGCACCTTTGAATTGATGAAAAACACCTTCGAATGGAAGAAGAACGCCTTGAATCTTCGAAGACGCGCCGTGAATTTTGAGAGAAATCCTCCTTCGAACCTTGATCTCTTCAAGTTATACCCCTCCAAGTTATCATTTTTCACTTCATTCATGCCTTGTATTTATAGGCAAAAATTAGAGATTTAGGGCTTAGGTGGCGCGATCTCATTGGTCCGTCGAGTTGTAATCATGTGCTTCACACACTTTGTGAGCTTGACACGTGTCGACTTCTCATTTGACGAGAACATCCACATATTAAATATCATTTTCCCATTTATTTAATTTAAGAATTTTATTTAAATAAATTCCTAAAATATAAATAAATTAATATTTAATTTCTTAAATCCACGTGTCGCGATTTAATTGGTCGTGAATTTTGTTTGTCTACAGGGACAAATTTGGTTTAAGGAAACAACGATGTTCACGGACCTTGAATTCTCTAATCTTAGTTACTTTATCCCGTATTAAGATAGTGATATATTGAGGTTGAGTTTGTTGTTGTCTCTCAACTTTGTAAATTTTGTTATGTTAAAAATATATATACAACATTATTATATGTATGATGTTTCGGTAGGCCTGCTTCCGAGGGATCATCTCTACGCACCATGGGTGAAAAGGGTATTTTAGGAAGCCCAACCTTAATGGTTTCGATAATATAGTGGATAATTGAATGGGCCAATATGTGAGATCAATACTGCTGGGATAAAAAAAATGAAAGCCCACAAAACAGCAGCAAAAACCTGTGCACAACAGATATTGAACAGATTGGAAAAGGGTGAAACGCTCTACTCATAAATGTTATGAAGTAAATGTTCTTTTTATTTATTTAATAAAACTACGTTTTTTAAACTTGCGCACTCTCTAGAAAGCCTAACCTCTTTATCCGAGCAAGTTGTTTTTACCATTATTTAAAGAGGGGAAATCTAGAATAGTCAAATTTGAAAATTACATTCACAAAATAGCCACTCTTATGAAAAACTTCAAAAAATAGCTAAAGTACAGGTTTTTAGGTTAAAATGTCTAAATCAGGCAATCAAATCTTTTGAATTGTGTGAAATATTTAACGGTTTACTTTTTTACTAATATAGTATAACACAACCTTATTTTTTAATAATTTTTAGAGTTGTTGTGTATTAAAATATAATACTTTCCTTGAAAACAATCTGGCAAGATTTCGGCCTTTTGAAATATATCTCGTCTAAGTGAGATATATTTCGTCAAGTCCAAGTGGGTTTATTTTAAAAAATAAAATCTATTTAATTTAATTAAAAAAAATAAAATTAAATAAAATAAATGATAAATTAGTCTCAATTGGGCAATATTTCGGTCAATTGAGATATATCTTGACAAGTGAGATATATTTCGAATTTTTAATTTTTTTTAAAATATGATTCTAGTTTTTTTAATTTTAAAAAAATAAAATAAATATGTCCCAATTGGACAATTTCGGTCAATGGAGATATATCTTGGCCTAGTGAGATTTTTTTCTTATTTTTTTTTTAAAAAAAATATAATTCGAATCTTTTAATTTAAAAAATTAAAATTTAATTAAATAAATGATAAATAAGTCTCTAATAGGGCAAGATTTCTGTCAAATGATATATCTCTTGGCCAAGTGAGCTATATTTGGATTTTTTTAAAAAATAAATCGATATTTTATTTATTCTGGGCTGGAATAAATCCAGCTTTATTTCGGTATGCAATTCGGCTTGAATTTCTACCGAATTGAGATGGATTTCGATGGTTTTTAAATCCAGCTGGATTTTGGTATTAAATCCAGATATATTTGGAATTTTTATTTTAAATTAAATATAAATCGACCTTAATATATTTGAATAATTCCAGATATATTTCGGGCTTCAATTCGGCTTGATTTCCGACCTAATTGAGATGGATTTCGGTTGCTTTAAAATCAGCTGGAACTCGGTATTATATCCAGATGGATTTTCACAACAATCCCACCCACTTAATCAATTCGAAACCTAAAAAAACAAAATTGGGCGTGAATAACAGAGGCTTTCGGCTGGAATACCACCTTCGAACACAACAAACTCACACCCACGCAGCAATTATCCGACCGACCATGTCGACGGCGCAGGTTAGTATTTCTGGCCTCTTATTTGATTTTATGTGCGCCATGAATGCTGGTTTTTTTTAATTATTTGCTGCTTTTTTGAGATATATTCTTCGTTTTCATAGTCATTCGATGTTGAATATATGGTAGAATTTTTTTAAAAAAAATTATCGGTAATAATACACATGCATGAATTCATGTTTATATGTTTTAGTTTGGTAATGTGAATGTGCGGCTGAATATATGGTTATGTTTGGTTTTGTGTATGTTGTTCATTTGTTTTTAGAATTAGAGAAAAACACGTAATCATGAGCCAATTTTGTAAAATTTGCAGCCACAGTGGATAAGATATGATCTTCATGGATGCAAGGCCAAGACTAATTTTTTTCAATAAATGTAAAGTCCTAGATACAATTAAGAGGACATTATTTTCTATTGGAGAACAAGGCTTAGTAGATGAGTTTACGAACGGGGTTTTCGGTCATTTATTGGTTGGGTTGATAATGGTCTTAGTTCTTCTCAGTCTTTATTTGAACTTTTTACTCATCAAATTCAATCAAATAATGATGAAGTGTTAACGTTCCGAGTGGGTGGGCGGGATCTCATTTTTTCACCGAGTGAATTTTCTCTTATTAGTGGTTTTCGATTTGGTACTTCTCGTTTTAATCCTACTGCTAAGCATTCTTTAGATGTTAGTACTGTTTTCCGAGTCTTTTGTGGGGGAGAACAACTTAGTGGTAAACAGCTCTTGGAGCGATTTGAATGCAAAAATGTTGACAGTACCCATAGGCATTTGTACCTTAGGGTTGCTAACATTTTAGCATTTTGGTTTGTTAGGTTGGGATATACTGATAAAAGAAAAATAGAAAATTGGATCTATGTCCTTAGTGAAGATTTAGATGCATGGAACGGATTTCCCTGGGGTGCATACGCATACAAAGCACTTTTGTATTATAGTACGCATGTACCTACTAGTAGGAATGCCACTGAGAAAGGCTATCATCTTCCTGGACCATTTTGGGTACTACAGGTATTAAAATCCAACTCTTCACCATTTCATAAATTACTAAATTATTCAAATATAATCTTTAATTTTTTGTTTAATTATTTTGTTAGGTTTGGGCATATGAGGTTATTCCTCAATTGGGGCAGACGTGTGGAAAGATAATAGACCGTAATGCCCAGTCACGGATGTTGAAATGGCGTTTTAAACGCGCTAGTATCAAAGATTGGGTAGCTTTCTTTTCTCAACAGGTAATCTATTTATTTGTGAGTGTGTATTTTTGTTTTAAAATCATAATATTATTTTATCTTATCTTATTTAACTCTTAAATTAAACTTGCAGCTAATTGTTTTAACTGCCCTACCTCCTTCGCCATCGGAAACGAGTACACTATACTGGCGATCATCACAAGGATCGGGCACATTGGGTGTGAATTATGTGGCCCCAATATCGACACAGCGCATATTCCACAATCAAGGCCCCTTCATAGAGCATGATGTGCATGATGTGCACGATGAAGCACATGAAACATCAACACACACTGAGAAAGTAGAGATATTAGTTGAGCCTGATGATGAAGCCCACAATGAGCATGACATTGAGAATGTCATCCACGATGAGGCATGGCATGGAGGCGGGTATTTGGTAAATGTGGAGGTGAATGAGGAATAGGAGCCTCAGTTTGAGAGCTAGCAGCATGAGCTTGAGACTGAGCACCCAGAGTTCGAGCCACAGACACAACTAGCGAGGAGGAGGAGGAAGAGGACTAGTAGGCCGTCCTCGGATTCATCTTCTGGAGGGGAATCTCGGAGGCAAGAGAGAGATGATAAGCTTTTTGCTCGAGTGAAGCAATTCATTTTTGATGAGGTGGTACCTGGCTTCAATGCAAGAATTAAGGAATTTGTTAATGAAGCTATTCATGCATGCCAGCAAACCGATGCTTCTAGTTCTCAGCCTCAACCTCAACTTCAATCTCGAAGTGAAGAGGTATAATTTAAATTAATTTTTTGTAGTATTTGATGTTCTCTTTATGTTGATATTTTTTTATAAAATTGCAGTCTTCTGGTGGTGATGACGAGATTGAGCGAAAGTTCAAAAAGTGTGGACTTGTAGGCGTGAAAAAGGATGTCGTGAAAAATTATCGTCAATATAGAGAGTCTGACGAAAATCAACACCGGTTTCACAGACAAATGGAGTTAAGTTGAGCCAATTATTCTTTGAAAAACTTGAAGACCTCAACACAAAAATCTCTCAGGCCCATGTGGAGCTTTATGTTGAGGCCCTCAACATGAAGTTGATTACGAAGAATAAGTATGTTTCACGTACTTGTAATCCAGATTGGGTTCGTGTTGTAAGCCCGAGATTCCAGGTTTGATATAATTTATTTAAATTAAGCTTTTTATTTTTAACTTTAATTGTTTTGGTTTTAATTTTTATTTTGGTTATGTTTTTTTACAGTCTCTGTTCTTCAAGTCATATCCTTCAAGTGTTGCTCCTCGAAGTAAAGCTCCTACTGTTTCCCAAGAATGACTGGATTTCAATAAAGAAGAAGATAGTCCAAGTTCTCGAATTGGTACACGGTTTCAGTTGTAAGTGTTTTAATCATTTGAATTCGAATTTTAAATCATTTTAATCCATTGAAATCATTTTAATCATCTTTTATTTTTTAAAAGTTACTCATGCCATATCAAGCTGGAGATCATTGGTTGTGTCTGAGGATTGACTTGGCCACTTGGAGTTGTCATATGTATGATGCCGACTTGAACAGTCAAACTCCACAGATGCAACGGTATAAAGCGGATATTGTAAGGCGCATGACCGATCAATTCTTCCAGTTTGTAAGCGCCGGCAATTATTTTGAACTTAACAAAATAGGTTTGGTAGAAATTGATCGGCCATTGGCTCTCGATTTTACTAAAAATTTCAGTGCTTATGAGGAGTCGAATGAAGCTGTTTATGCTTGCATTCACATGGACTAGTTGATATGTGGGAGACCGAATCAATACTGGGTTCAAAGGGAAGATGTGAAAGAAAAATATAGGATGTTTATGGCATGGTCGATTTTTGATTTGTCATTCTATGATAATTAATGTTAGTGTAGCATATTGACAATTTGCTTTGTGAATTTTATGGTTTTTGTAATTGGGATATTTTGGATATTGTTTAATGATGTTTATGTTTGAATTAAATTTGATTTCAGACTGCATTTCTTTTTATATTGTTTAATGCTAAATATGTTGAAATGGTTCATGTTTCGATTAAAAAAAAATTAAAAAATTGGATGATAAAATGCTTCAAAATTGGGATATATTTGACGG
>JAPKLW010006219.1:0-17983 GCA_026898455.1 Plectranthus barbatus | reverse complement strand
GAATTATTTAATTCAGGCATAAGTGAAAAGGAGTGAGTGGTATTACTCAGGAAATAAGAGATTAATTAATTATGGCTGATTGTCATAAGCCAAATTAATTAATGAATGTCTAAAACCTTAAATATGTGGATCATGTTAGTTTGGTGCAACCCGTTCCTAATAACGTGGTAATAAAGGGGCGAGTCAGCATTGTTACCGTGGTGAAGGTTAAAATAATGTTTTATTAATTAATTATGTTCTGGGTTGAACAAGGAAGGATTAATTAATAAAGAGGGCCCACTTTATTATTTGCATCTGGTCCCTAGTCTGGCCCATGAACTGCTCAAGCCCATTAGGGTTAGGGTTTCTCAAAACCCTAACACTATATATATGCCTTCTCTCTATCAGATCAAGTTAGACTGTTCAGTATATTGAATATTGAGAGAGAACGGTGGCATGGCTAATCCGGTGGGAGAAACTGATCAATTTCTCCAGATCTCGGATTCAACTTGGTAGATAATCCTCACCAGATTTCCAAGGAGCAAGGGAACAGATCAAAAGATCAGATCTGTAGGAACAACTGTTCATCGCCGGCATTTAGATTCAGATCCAGATCTATTTCATCGTTATTAGCTCCGATCTAGATCTGTAGATCAAACGGTGAAATCAGGTATTCTCTAAATCCATCATCTGCAATTAATATTGTAGGAGCATGCATAGGATCGCATGGTTTATTTAATTGAAATTTGTTCTTGGTACCCTAAGAACGATCCTTGGCAAGAAATTCATTAATGGCAACTCGTGTTGTCCATCGTAGACTCAAACCCTACAATTGGTATCAGAGCCAGGTTCATGTTCTTAGGCTCTATCTTGAATAGATTGAGATTAAATAAATATGTATGTTCATGGATGGATTTAAATTGTCGTGGATGTTTTTGTTCTCGTGGTCTTCTCGTTTTTGGATCTGTTTTTCACCACGAGAAAATTCGTGGTTAGATTTAATAGGGAAAAACATGTAATAGATCTAGATCTATTTTTGTATTTTCTATTTTTTTAAATTTGTAAAATTGAGATCCGGAAGAATCAAAGAACGAAGAATAGAGATGGAACAACACCCATTAGGGTTCAACCACTTCAGCCCACCAGATCTCAGCCGCCGCCGCCGACGACCACGGTGGCCGGCGGCGGCGTCTACAGCGGGTGGCGGCGGCAGGGCCGTTCTTCCCTGCGGCTGGGCTGCACCCACCTCGCTGCTGCTGTTCGCGTCTCAGTCGCCGGTAGCAGACCAGCCAGGGATGCGGCGGGCGGTGCTGCAAAGTGGGTGGCGGCGGGGCAGCGGAACTAAGGTTCCGCCGCGCGGCTGGGCTGCACCCGTTCAGCTGTTGCGCGCGGTCGCGGCTTACGCAGCCTGCGGGTGGCGGCGGCGAGGACCTTTCCTCGCGGCTGGGCCGCGCCTGCTTCGCCCCCTCCCGTCGCATTTTGACGCCGACGACCATTGATGTGTGGTAAATCATGCAGCGTCGGGCGTGGAGGAGTCGCGCAGAGATGGTCTGCGCGCGGTGGCAAGACTGCAGACGGCGAGGCTCGACAGGCACTGCAGGTCGCGGGTACACGCAGGCCGCGTGCGGGTGCGCGCGGCGGCGGACATGGCAGCGCAGCCCTGCTGCGTGTGTTGCTGCTTCGTGTCGCGCTACCGGCGACTGCAGCAGATGACTGCTCCGGCGATGGAGGTGGCTGGACGTGGAGGCAGCGGCGGGGGCTGAATCGGGTGATGGCTGGTGCAAGGTCCGGCCGCAGGCGGCAGTTGGAAAGGCGGCGCGGCGGCTAGGTGTGCAAAGGCTGCGGCTAGGGTTTCTGCAAAACCCTAGGGTTTGCTACCCGGGCCGTAGATCGGGCCTGTCAGCCCGGAGGCGGCCCGCTGTTCTGAAAAATTAGGGTTTGGCTGCTGTTTGGGCCAGAAACCCTAATTTGAACCCTAGTTGTTGTTAAATCAATTCAAATCAGATTTCAAGTCCAACGGAGTCCCAGTTTGAAGATCTGTATTGGAATTAAATCTTGTAATAGTTAGATTTAATTTATTCCCATGCAATCTCATCTGAGGGGCCACGAGAATTTATTTGTTTATTTATTTATTCTCGTATTGATGTGATTTATTATGTGCGCACTAGTAAATAATAGGAAAGCATGTTTATTTGCTTTAATTATTTACTTTTATAAGCATGTTACAATTTAATTTTTGAGCATGTCTTATGTGATTTATTTTATGTTTTAAATTATGTCTATAAATTCCGGAATCATATTAATTTATGATGGAATTTTGGGTGTGACATAATTTATGGGAACATAAAATAATGTGTGCGCATGAAACCTTTAGAATTAAAATACTAAGCTGGATTTTGGTTCTTTTCTAACCAAAATCATTAGACCTCCACAAATACGACTTCTCATTGGAAGTGAGGCATCTCGAAGCGTAAACGGTCTACTCGGGTAGCTTACGTTAGGGGTTCCTCACCAGTTCCAATGCGATGAGGTTTCCAAAATAAAACACTTATTTTAAGATGAGAAGTGGGAGCCTCTAAGCAAACGGTCTACTCGGGTAGCTTGCATTGAGACAACTTTCACTGGTCTCTAAGATTAATCTAAGTGGGATAACAAAGAATGTTAAGGACATGCAGTATTGGTCTAGTACGTATGCTAAATCGTCCTTTTACATTCGGAGTTAGGCTTGTGGTTATTTTGGGTTAGATGTTGCCTGGAGTATAACTCATGAATTATGTCCCTGCTCCGGATAGGTGAACATGGTCTTAAGATCTCCAATATTAATTTCTTTTGCTAAAGATACCCGGCATGTTAAGAAATTAAAGGATCATTTGATCTGGTTGAGCGTTCATCGTAAACGGTCTACTCGGGTAGCTTGCGATGAATTAGCTTGGGCAATTGGAGGAAGCGAATTGCATTGTTTTATCTAAAGGTTCTATGCATATTTGTTTCAATTGTTCATAGTATGTGCTTACTTTAATTCACTTATTTGTTTTCAGATATGTCTATGAATAATGTCATTAATATCCTTGCTCAAAATCCTCTCAATGGTCCGAATTTCCTTGAATGGAAACGTAATTTGGATTATATCCTTGTTGCGGAAGAACACAAGTTTGTCCTTACTGATCCTTGTTCGCCAGTCCCAGCTGTTGATGCTACTGCCGAGCGGCAGCAGTCTTACAATAAGTGGATCATGTCTAATAATGTAGTGAAATGCTACATGATGACCACTATGAGTAAGGTACTGCAGCTGCAACATCATCATTATGATAAAGCCTGTGAGATTATGGATAATCTAACAGCGACTTATGGGGAGACGGACAGAACTGTCAGATTCAATCTCATGAAGGAGATTGTAAGAAAATGTCTGAAGGCAGTTCAGTGAGAGAGCACGTGGTTGCCATGATGGATGAACTAATGTTGCATGGTGGTGGTATTAACGCGGAAGCCCAAGTCGATATCATACTAAACTCTCTTCCCAAGTCCTTTGAAAACTTCAGGTTGAATGCTGTGATGAACAAGAAGGAGTATACTCTTAATGAGTTACTCAGTGATTTGATGGCAGCACAGTCCTTGATGGAACCCAAAAAAGCAGTTCTAGTTTCTTCCGGTAGCCGGTCTGCTGCTCCTAAATGGGCAAAACCTAAAAGTACGGCTAGGAATAAGAACAAGAAAACTGCTAGTGGGAACAATGGAGTTTTTGCTCCAAAGAAAAAGGCTGGGAAAGTTAAAGGAAAGGGCAAGTGTTACCGCTGTGGCAAGATAGTACACTGGAAAGCACATTGTCCAGGTGTTAACACCAATGGACAAGGTACGTCATCATTTACATGTTTAGTATCAGTTTTCTACTCCTTGTGAGTAGTGGTTACTGTGAGTACTAAACATGTTTTGGCTGCGCTGTGCAGAGAATCAAGCTGATGATAATGCTTGAGGATGACGGGACTACCTACTCCAAGGAAGATGCTAGAGATTGTTCTCAAGCTGTTGGAGTTATTTGCTTTAAGTTTATGTTGAAACTCTGTTTTAATTCAAGTTCCAGAAGAGATATTGTTTTGTTTTGAGAAACATATTTTTCATCTATTGTTATGGATTATCAGTTATTCGATAGAGTTTTTCTATCATTAATGAATAACAGTGTTTTCTATTATGGATGATTGTCTCTTCATTACTTGATCACATAAACTATCAGTGTACTAAGGTATAATTTAAAAAATCTCTATAGAGATAGGTTACATCAGTCTAAATAGTTTTAAGTAATTCATGAAATTATGGATTCAATCCAGGTATTCCTAAGAATGATACTTATGACAACTACTTAGAGGTATAAGATGGTAACTAAGCCTTTTAATAGGCGAATTATATCTCTATAAATTATTTCGAGTCTGCTCTGGTTTGTTGGTTTGAGTCTACTTCCGCAGTTGCCTTAACAGGCATTGATACTGTAATCACTTAAGATTTGGATATGTTCACTACAAGTCTTAGTCTCTTGCTTTAATCAAGAGCGTTCAAGACTAAGGTAGAGAATAAGTTAAACAAGGCCGTAAAGACATTATGGTTCATTCATAATGGTGTATCTTAAGTGATTGGGTTTTTGCAGTATCCAGCAGAGCAAAGGGATTGCATCCCAGTTAACTACACCTATTATCCCTCGATTGGGATAGTGTAGGTAAAACGTGTTAGAGGTCCGGACCGGATCCGACCCGACAGAAGCACCGAACCAGGTCATGACCGCAGGCTGGACCCATTATCGACACAAGCATAAGAGGAACGTCCAGTTCAAACTGGGCCAGGTCAAGTGATGGACAGTTCGAGTGATGGAAGTGGTTCTAATAATTCCAAAAGAAGTCCGATCAGTACCATTTCCTGTTCAATCAAGCTCGATGACACCTTACACGACAAAGGAAGGAGCTCGATAGAGAGCCACACGCCTCGCTCCCCAGACAACTCAACGGATGAACCAACGGCTATTATGCGATGGATTCGGAACCGTTAGGCTCCCATGATCAACCAACCACCCCGAAATTTGCGGCCTCGATTCCGGGCGTTGAGAACGGTGCGAAAACCCTAGGGAAAGGCGACCCCTATAAATAACTCCTCAAGTCATTGTAAACGGGACGAAATTATTATTCAGGAAACTCATATACGCTTCATTTTCATTCGAAATAGCTTAGCAAGTAGTCAATAGATCAGACATTTGTATTTCTTGTATCTCATTACCAACATTCTAGTTCGCCTATTCCCTGTAATGCTTTCATATTATTCACGGTTCTCGGGGCTCCGACTCTCTACATAAATCGAACCTTAACAATTTGGCACCCACCGTGGGGCCTCGAGAACGACTTTTACGTTCTTTTTTGCAGGAATGGTGGACGATCCAGGCAACACTCACGTGGTGGAAGTTGATGACCAAAGGACTGCTCCGACAGGAGGACAAGGGAGAGGATCCACTCCCGGAGCAGGACGAGGGGCTCCGGCGGGAGCAGGCCGAGGGGTCCCAGCAGCACCAGGACGAGGGCGAGCCGCCGCAGCAGGTAGCGGGGCTCCACGCCCACCCAATCCAATTGGGACGGTGAACGACCTGATGAGGGAGTTCAACGCCACTCCGCTTGAAGAGCTGGCGTTCCTGCCGCCACCACCCAATATCCTTGAAAATCCCCATGTCTCAAGGTTGGTGATGCAGGTGCAGAGTGCACGAGGCACGCTAGAAGAGATGGCGAGGAGATACGAGCTCCTCGAGAGAGAGAATTGGAGGCTGCAGTTGCAGAATAACAACAGGCAGCCGATAGTTGAGGAGCCTCGAAGCGCGAAAAGGAATACCAGTAACCCTACAAGAAATCTAGAGGCGGAGTTGATTGTGTCGGAGGGGCAACCACCGAGAGAACCCCAGAGGACCTGCCGATCCTCGGAAATTGGACCGGGCAGCTGAGCCGATCAGAATTGCAGGTCGTTCAACAGATCGAGCAGAGATTTGAGCAAAGATTCGGCCATCTCGAGTCGCTGCTATCCAGGATCCCAGGGCTCCCCACACCGGAGAGGACAATCCCACGTGAAAGTTATGCATAATCCCCCTTCTCACAAGATATCGCCGGGGCCGAACTCCCGGCCAGGTTCGCTCCGCCTAGTTTTGTCCTCTACGATGGAACCTCAGACCTGGAAAATCATATAGCCGTTTATCGGCAGAAAATGTTGGCGTTGGAAATTCCGAGGGCCCTGATGGAAGCATGTATGTGCAAGAGCTTCGGGTCGAGCTTAACAGGGCCTGCCCTCCAATGGTTTATAAATTTACCCCGAAGCTGGATCTCCACCTTTTCCGAACTGCACCAATTATTTCTGCGACAATATTCAAGCAGTAGGTGCCTCGATAAACACCCGGACGATCTTTATGCTGTGATCCAGAGGCCAGGAGAACCTCTGAGGGCGTACCTGTCAAGATTCAACAAGGAATTGGTCGCAGTGCCCAACTGCCCCAACAGCACCGCCGTGCGAGCCTTCACGAAAGGTCTCGACGTAGACTCTGACCTGTATTGGGAGCTCTCCATCTATCCCTGCCAAACGATGGACGATGCTCTGAACCGCGCCTGGGCACTCATCAAGTGGGAGGAGGATGAGCCCTATCGGCGGGCGCGCCGCAACAGTGGAAGACCTAGTGCTCGAGAAGAGGGCCGCCGAGACAGACGTCCTCCAAGGTCGCATCCATACAGCAAGCCGGCCCAGATTAATCACCTGGGATCGTACATTCCGGAGTACACACTCTCAATCGCGCCAACTGACCTGGTCCAAAATGTGCTCCGAAGGATGCCAGAAAAAGTAAAATGGCCTCCGAAGATGAAGGCCGATCCGGCCGCGCGCGACGTGCAGAAGTTTTGCGAATTCCACAATGATCACGGCCATACCACTGCGGATTGCCGCGCTCTGTGCCTTGAGGTAGTAGAGCTCCTCAAGAAAGGATACTTGGCTGAATATTTGTCGGATCGGGGGAAAAAGACGTGGACCCGGGAGAAGCGGACGGATGAACCGGGGCCCGAAAGGGCAGGCGCACCAAAATCGCCGGTACCAGTTCGAACTATCAATTGCATAACCGGGGGATCGGAGATCAGCGGAATCACTAAATCTGCGGCCAAAAGATCTAGAAGGTTAACCAGAGAAAGGCCGTGGCCCCATGAAAGAACTCGGGTCACCATCCAATTAAATTTACCAGCGAAGAGATACCGGGGCTGAGCCATCCTCACGATGACGCTCTGGTAATATCGCTGCTTATATCGATCTGCCTCGTTAAGAGGATCCTAGTCGACAATGGGAGTTTGGCGAACATCCTGTTCATGCATGCACTTAAAGAGATGAAAATCCCCGAAGAGAAGGTCGTTCGATCACAGACCCCATTGATCGGTTTCAACGGCGGCGTCCCGATGATGGTTGGGACAGTGGTTCTCCCGATGTACTGCGGGGGAATGCACTATGACGTATCATTCATGGTCGTCGATGCTCCTAGCGCTTATAATGCCCTGCTAGGACGACCATGGCTGCACCAGTTGAAGGCCGTCCCCTCGATGTTTCATCAAGTGGTCAAGTTCCCGACGGCTGGGGGAGTCTGCACGATTCGAGGTGAACAAAATGCCGCTAAAGAATGTTATTATGCGAGCTTCAAAGCGGTATGCGCTCAACAACACCTTGCCAGGAGTGAACCACTACCCCCAGCAGGGGAATCAGAGGAGACAAAGGAAGTCGAACTTGATTCGACTAACCCAGGGAAAAAGACAAACATTGGAGCCGGGTTGGAGCCCAAAATCCGGACTCAGTTAGTCGAGTTTCTCAGTGCTGAGCAGACAGTGTTTGCATGGTCGCACCGGGATATGATAGGCATCGACCCAGAGGTGATGACGCATAAATAACAGGTCGATCCGAACCATAGACCTGTGCAACAAAGAAGGAGAAAATTCCCAGCTGAAAAGAACGAAGCAATCAATGAAGAGGTACAGAAATTATTAGACATTGGGTCTGTAAGGGAGGTGAAATACCCGACGTGGCTCGCCAACATCGTGGTAGTCAAGAAGAAGAATGGAAAAAATCGGGTCTGTGTGGATTACACAGACCTGAACAAAGCATGTCCAAAAGACCCGTACCCATTACCTCACATTGACTGTATCGTCGATGCAACCTCGGGGCACGAGCTACTAAGTTTCATGGATGCATTTTCGGGGTACAACCAGATCCTCATGCACCCCGAAGATCAAGAGAAGACAGCCTTCATGACGAGCAAAGGGATATACTGTTACAAGGTCATGTCATTCGGACTTAAAAACGCGGGCTCTACATATCAGAGGCTCGTGAACAAGATGTTCGAACCACTTATTGGGAAGACAATGGAAGTATATATTGATGACATGCTCGTAAAATCAAAAGTCGCAAAGGATCACGTGGGTCATCTGCGACAAGCTTTCGAGATTCTTAACAGATATAGGATGAAGTTAAATCCCGCAAAGTGCACGTTTGGGGTAGCATCGGGAAAATTCTTGGGACATGTAGTCACCATGCGAGGAATAGAGGCGGATCCCACTCAAATCCGGGCAGTCAGGGGGATCGGACACCCAAGAAGTCCAAAGGAGGACCAGAAACTCACAGGCCGATTGGCAGCACTTAGTCGCTTCATATCCAGATATTCGGACCGCACGCACGAATTCTTCCAAGTACTTCGGAAGGGGAAGAAGTTCGAATGGACAGACGAGTGCGCGAGGGCGCTCGAAAAATTGAAAGACTACCTCGCCAGTCTGCCGCTCCTGTCCAAGCCGGAAAAAGCATAAACATTATTGCTCTACATAACCGTATCCGAGCACGCGCTCGGGGCGGTCCTCGTTAAGGAAGTAGCTGGGAAGCAGCGGCCAGTACACTACGTGAGTAAACCACTACTCGACACTGAGACAAGGTACACTGTGCTCGAAAAATTGGCGTTGGCACTGGTAACAACATCACGAAAGTTGAGGCCGTACTTCGAATCTCACCCCATCAAGATGGTCACGTCTTACCCACTGCAGACTGTGTTCTCAAAGCCAAGTCTGTCGGGGCGACTACTAAAGTGGGCAGTGGAAATTGGGGGCTACGGCCTCGAGTTCGAGCCACGGACTACAATCAAATCACAAGTATTGGCCGATTTTATCGCCGAATTTACCACCAATCTCCAGGTCGATGCAGAAAGAGAGGTAGCGAGCTTGGAGATCAAGGAAACAACCGCAGAGCCTTGGATCCTACAGGTAGATGGATCAAGAAATATTCATGGAAACGGAGCGGGAATAAGGCTCCGAAGCCCGATGGGGGAAGTATTTTAAAGAGCCACCCACTTAAATTTTGAAGCCACGAACAACGAAGCAGAGTACGAAGCACTGGTGCGAGGAATGCAGCTCACCAGAGAACTAGGAGCCCGCCGCCTACAAGTACAAGGGGCCTCGCAACTTGTGGTCATGCAGATGGAGGACCACTTCCAGGTCAAAGAGCCCAGGCTACAGAAATATTGTGACCTGGCACGAAGGATAAGAGAGGAATTCGAAGACTGTGAGGTAAAGCACATCGCTCGAGAGGAAAACGCCGAAGCAGACAAGTTAGCAAATCTGGCCTCCACCAAGCAGTTAAGACAGAGCAGGCCCATTGTAATAACATGGGCCGAAGAGCCAGCCGCCCCAAAGATTGAAGTCATGGACCTGACAATTGGCGACTCATGGATCGAACCCATACGAAAATACATCAAGGTTGGGACCTTACCTGAAGATTGAACTGAAGCCGTACGACTAACCAGGTCAGCAGCCAAATACACAATCTATAATGAGAACTTGTACAGGAGATCAGTCGAAGGACCATTACTCAAATGCCTTGAACCCGCCGCGGGGCAAACGGTCCTCATGGAGATTCACGAAGGGGACTGCGGAAGTCACTAAGGGGCTAGACCACTGGTACACAAAGTAATATCAGCAGGCTTCTACTGGCCGACACTGCGGAAAGACGCCAAGAACTACGTGCGAAGCATGCCAGAGGTTCGAAGTCACGAATCAAAGCCATGCAGAACCACTTCACGCTACGATCGCAGCATGGCCCTTCATGGCTTGGGGGATGGATATAGTGGGGAAGCTACCAAAAGGAGTCGGACAGAAAGAGTATATCCTGGTAGCCACTGACTATTTCACCAAATGGGTCGAAGCGGAAGCCTTCGCCAACGTAAGAGAGCAGGAGGTGATCAAATTCCTATGGATCCACATCCTCTGCAGATTCGGGGTGCCTAAAGAAATCAGGACAGATAATGGCACACAATTTACGGGGCGAATAGTGCAGGAATTCTGCAACCAATACAACATCAAACTTGTGTTCTCCACACCAAGGTACCCGGAGGCTAATGGACAGGCTGAATCAACAAACAAGACCATCATGACAACAATGAAGAAAAGACTAGAAGCTCACAAGTCGAAGTGGGTAGAAGAACTACCAGGAGTCTTGTGGGCCTATCGAACCACTCCAAGGACCTCAACAGGAAGCTCCCCATTTGCCCTAGCCTACGGTGAGGAAGCCGTCGTTCCAGCGGAAGTTCGAGGCGGCAGTCTACGCGTGGAAACTTGTCAAGAGGCAGAGAACTGCGAGAAAATGCTCAAGAAGCTCGAACTGATCGATGAAAAAAGAGATCAAGTGCTACTTAACATGGCCCAGAGGAGAAAGCAAGTTGAAAGGTTCTTCAATAAGAGAGTTCGTATGCGAACTTTCAAGGAGGGAGACTGGGTATTAAGGAGAGTTTTTCAAAACACTAAAGATAAAAGCCAAGGAAAGCTCGCACCCACGTGGGAAGGCCCATACAAGGTCACCAGAGTTGTAGGTCGAGGCACCTACCACCTAGAAGACCACGACGGAAGGGAGATCGGAAACAGCTGGAACATCAAGCACCTGAAGAAATATTATTTCTAAGGGGAACGAGATCGATGAACTCGATCTCCTAGATACGCCTTTGTAAAGCCCTACTCTACTTTCAATTCCCATTTAGAATTTAATCAGCTACTGACTTGAGCGTCGGAGGGGCGATGCCAACCCCTCACAGTTTCCTTTGCAGAAACAAAATAAAGACCGTTGAAATTGTAGCGGGACAAGAACAGTAGAACTCAATCCAGATAAACATACCCTATTTCATTTCATCTTAGTTTATTTTATCTTTGATTCTCTAAGATCGATCACTGACTTAAGCTTCGGAGGGGCGATGCCCACCCCGACTACTACTATTCTTACAGAACAAGCATGCGAGCATCCAAAT
The DNA here is from genome assembly GCA_026898455.1 of Plectranthus barbatus. NCBI lineage: Eukaryota > Viridiplantae > Streptophyta > Magnoliopsida > Lamiales > Lamiaceae > Plectranthus > Plectranthus barbatus. The sequence goes on along the minus strand of JAPKLW010006219.1, from coordinate 6,690 downwards.
TGAGATTTCGAAGAGCAAAAGCAGGGAAGAAAACTAAAAACATTCATTCACGGAAGCAAAAGTACCAACGCAGGAAGAAATAACATTGTTTGTGCAAGAAAAATAACTTGTTCGTGCAGGAAAAGTAAGATCAAAATGGCTCGGCTAGGCAGCGGTGGAGTCATCCTGAGTAGGACCAGAACCTTGGGTAGGAGTAGGGGTCGGCACGACGGTCGATTCATACTATTCCTTCGGACCATCGACCCCTTGGGAGGAGTCCTCAAGCAGCTTCTGATCCTGCTCTGCGTGCTGCTGTTCGGACTCCTGCTCCCGCCTTTGCTCCTGCTCGCGGTCCTGCTCCTCCTTCTCCGGCTCGGGCTCGTCCAGAACACTGAGGTTGAGGTCTGGGAACTTCTGGGAAATCCTTTCCCGGACCTCACTCTCGACCTGCTCAGAGAGAGTCTACAAGAAGGTTAGACAAGTCAAGGAAGTTCGATAAATGCAAACCTGCAAAAAGGCATACCTCATACGTCTCGGTGAAGTGAGGGGAGGTGATGAGAGCCTCGAAGTCCAGTCCCTCGCCTGTCTGCATAAGAGCAATCTGCTCCTCGTACTTTGCCACCTCGGCTAAGTAACTCTCACGTTGAGTCTTTAGCCGAGAGTCGAGAGAGAGGAGCTGATCGTTCCTCGCTTTCAGGTTCGCGGCCAGCTTCAGTGCGTCCGCCCTGGCCTCCGAGGCCACCCGACGAGCATCTTCGAGTTCAACCTGGGTGGCCTCCGCCTCCTTCTTCGCCGCCGCAGCCCTTGCCTCCGCCACGACCACTCGATCCTCCGCCTGATTGAGCTTCTCGTTCAGGGAGTCCACATACTTCTTCAAGGATTCTTGCTCCTTGCGAAGAGTGAAAATCTCCCCGACGCATTTGTCGCCAAACACGTCGAGCTAGTGGCGGATGACATCGAGCTCCATTTGAGACTGCAAACACAAGAATAGTCAGATGCGCAGTTCTAAAAATGAACGAACCGACAGAGATAGAGATGCACCTGGAGTTGAAGGAGCTGATATCGAGCCAGACGAGCCTGGGCCGTCCCCGCATGGTCCACGACGAAAGGGTTAGTCAGTAGCTGACGTGCACGGACCAGGAAGGAGTCAACCACCGGGTCCAGAGGCATCGCAGCAGGCACGACGGTCCTGTCGGGGTTCTCCCGACGTGTCCCTCGATCCCCGGAGCGGTGACGACTGCGGCAATCGGAGTCCTCCGCCCGCCTCTCCTTCTTCTTCCCCTTGTCGTCAACCTTCGGAGGAGACTCCTGGCGGGTCAGGGGACGGGAGGACTCGGCCAACACCCCCTCTTGGGGCTGGAAGGGCGGCGGGGGAGGTGGAGCCTGCTTCTCCAGCTCCAAGCGCTTCAGAGGGTTAGGAGGACGGCACCGAGCTTCCTCCTCGTCTCTCGCCCTCTTCTTGTCTCGGAGGGCGGTGATGACCCGGTTCGCGGGAACGTGAGGATGACGGCGGGTCGTTTCATCAAGAAGGGCGTAGAGGTCCCCCTTCCCGTCAAGGTAGGTCGTCGAGGTCACGAAACGCCCGTTCTGGACGACGTCCCACTCTCTATCGCCAATGGTGATGTCGTACGCCCGGTCCACCCTAGCCTGCTCCTCCGGCGTGAGCTCCGGACGAGGATGATCTGCAAGGACAACAAAATTTCAGAGAAGTCGTAAATCGAACCAGATCAAGTTCGCTAAGGAACAAAAACCCACGAATCGGAATGCCGCCCTGTCGAAGGAACTCCGACCACTCTTCGTTAAGCCTGAGGAAGAAGAAGCTGGACCACCAGCCCGACGAGTTCGACGGGGGCTTCTTGATCAGTGTCGACCTCCCGGTGGACCACCGAGTGAAGTAATAATAGTGCTTGTCGGCGCACTGGTTAAAGCGGTACATGTAGCGCCACTCCTAGATCGTCGGGCACCCCAGCCCGAGGTCCATCTACACCAGGAAAACCCCAACCAGGTGGCACCAGCAGTTCGGTGCGAGCTGGAAAGGGGAAAGGTTGTAGGAGGCCAGCACCTCCGAGAAGAAGGGATGCACCGACAGTCCAACCCCATTCTCCATCACCGCCGTATAAAATGCCACATGGCCGGGAGGAGGGTCGAAGCATCAGTTTGACTGGCGAGGTATGCAATACCTCACGTCCTTGACCGGGACGGTGTCCGCCAGAGCCCGCAGGGCCTCCTTGGTGACCGAAGACACAACTCCCAACACCCGGTGGGTACGCCAGTCCTCCGGAAGGACGTAATCACCAGCCAACTCGGGCTCCTCCGCCACTTCCTCAGATTCTTCGCCCCCGTCGCCGGCCACCCGGCCAGAACCACTGGCCTCGCCACATGCGATCACCCGCTCCAACCCCCCAAAAGCCTCGGCCAAGACCCTGTTGTCCGCCGAATGTGATTCTGAACTAAGAGCCGCATGGCTCGCGCTCGGACCAGCCCTCTCCGGCCCTTGGAACAGCAAACTCCAATCAGTGCCGGTAAAATCTCGGGCACTCGAAACCCTAGGTGGGGAAGGGGTGAAAGGCGGCGTCGAGCCCTCACGATCTTGAGGATCGGAACTCATTGAAAATAACTGAAAAAGTTAACCTAGAAAGAAAAAGAAAAAGGGAGATGCGAGCCCCGGTCAGCCCAACTCCCCACCAAAAACCAGTTTCGACGGTGAAGGCAACACCCACGAAAATCGACAAAGAAAAAAGGGGAAAAAAGAAAACGCAAAAGGGCACCGCTGATTTTACCTGTGGAATAAGGAAAGGAGAAAGAGTCGTCCAAATAATCGTGTCTGCAGCGAAATCTTGATCACCGAAAGTAGAGACGAAGGATCGCCGGAAATCACACAGAGAGAAAATGAAGTGTTAGCGTGGGGGAAAGTGAGGGACACGAATCCCAAATGACGGTTATAACTCAAAACGCCACCTCAACTTCTCCAAAAGCGCCCCCAGTTTTTGAGGAAATTACGCAACTGCCACTGACTTTTGCTGCCCAAATTTCAAACGCGCCAAGAGTAGCCCGCTGAAAGCAGCTCGACTAAAAGCAGTTCGCTAAAAGCAACTCGCGCCAAAAAGTTCGAATAACGTCGGGCGATGAGAAAAATCATCTGCCCCGGGGCCTCGCGCCCAGACACACACCATATAAGACCCCATAATCATGAGTCTAACTCACCAGGGGTTCACTAGGTGGCCAGAAAATTAGTAAGGCAGAACCCGAACTGCCCCGAACAAACGCTGCGGATTTGGGCCCGTGGCGGCGACACCCGTAGCAACTTCCCGGGGTTGCACGGGCCTAGACCCCCACAGAGGAACCGGTCCTGGAAGCCAAGAGGTGCTCAAAAAGCACCTAGATAATACCGGACCACCCACGAGGTAGTCCGAAGGGCCACAACTTGGGAAATATCTCCGTGTATCGGACCACTAATTTTTGACTTAACTGGTTGCTACGAACCTGACCAGCTAAGTCAAAAGGGGCTATTGTTAGAGGTCCGGACTGGATCCGACCCGACAGAAGCACCGAACCAGGTCCTGACCGCAGGCTGGACCCATTATCGACACAAGCATAAGAGGAACGTCCAGTTCAAACTGGGCCAAGTCAAGTGATGGACAGTTCGAGTGATGGAAGTGGTTCTAATAATTCCAAAAGAAGTCCGATCAGTACCATTTGCTGTTCGATCAAGCTCGATGACACCTTACACGAAAAAGGAAGGAGCTCGATAGAGAGCCACGCGCCTCGCTCCCCAGACAACTCAACGGACGAACCAACGACTATTATGCGATGGATTCGGAACCGTTAGGCTCCCACGATCAGCCAACCACCCCAAAATTCGCGGGCTCGATTTCGGGCGGTTGAGAACGGCGCGGAAACCCTATGGAAAGGCGACCCCTATAAATAACTTCTAAAGTCATTGTAAACGGGACAGAATTATTATTTAGAAAACTCATATACGCTCGTTGCAATTCTATTGTCATTTTCATTCGAAATAGCTTAGCAAGTAGTCAATATATCAGACATTCGTATGTCTTGTATCTATTACCAACATTCTAGTTCGCCTATTCCCTGCAACACTTTCATATTATTCACGGTTCTTGGGGCTCCAATTCTCTACATAAATCGAACCTCAACAAAACGAAATAAGATTCTTTAAAAGTTAATAAGTTATGCCAGTCTTGCCAAATTTTCATTTTGGGAAGAGCGCCAAAAGCAGTTGTATGTTTGCTTAATCTAGTGTCTTCTAAATCAGTTCCAAATACCCTAGCAGACCTTGACTATGTCAAAAAGGCAATGATGGGTAATTTGGTTGTTAGCTGTATAGGAAACTGATTGGTTGGAAGAAAGGTTTAAGCTAGTACTGCTTTGTGGGCTATTCCAGGTAAACAAAAAAGATGGTTGCTTTGTGTATCCTAGATACAAGTAAATTGTATAGGATGAAATCATGAATCCAAATGTGAGATTGCTCTCTAACGTTTAAGAGAATACAATTCAAATCCATCAAGAAATACCCCGTGGCATATTGTGCATACCTTGGAAGGTATGATACCAATTGCACGGTCACCTGTGTAAGGTGGTAAACCACAAATTAATGCACCATTAACTGACAACATAAAAAGAGCATCGTTGCAGTGGGAGGTTGCCATAATAGGCTTAATGGTACTAGTTCGTGGAAACAGTCTCTGGACTTGTTCCCAACTTAACGATCAACATCGTACTTATCCCTTAAAGCGCAATGAAGTTGTTAAGACAAACGATGCAGTTTAATGACGTCGAGTCATGAATTCAGAAATGAATCAGTAAAGGTTATGGTTGTGTATCAGGATCAGTGATTGCCAAATAACTTTCCTGCTATAGGCAACTGATTGATATACATGAAAAGTGCACGAATGGCAACCTAGTATATTCGAGAGTCTAGGTTAGTGAGTAAGGTATGTTTCACAACAAGACCTTCTCACTGGTTGCAACTATTAAGTCCATTCGAATTCTTTTAACCATAACATCACATATAAATCTAACTATCTGGAAGATAGATGACGTCATCCGAATTTTATAAACGGGTACCTTGATAAAAGGTGACGACGTCTGTATGCAACAACTAGATAAGTTATGTGCAGTAAAGTGAAAAACATCGTGTCTGGAAGCCAAGGAAGTTCAAGTATGAACTTAAAGGAGCTTCAAAGTCATGAAACAGACATTTCGATATTGTCTATCGAGAATGAGAGTTTCATGTACCAGTTATGTGTCAGCGAAAGCGTGGTTTTCCTTGCACGTTATGTAGATGGTATTTTCACTTTCGGAAGCGGAGTGGAGATATTGTTAGGCATAAAGAGATGGTTATCTGAACAGTTTCAGAAGTAGGACTTATGAGATTTTGGAACATATTTTGAATTAAGGTCTTGTGTTGTCACAAGAAAAGGATGTTCAGGTATCTCAAGTCGCTTAAATTGATTCTGTGGTGAGTCGTTCATAGCAAGAAATATTTTTATCTTTCGATATTGTAAATGAACGGAGTTAGATATCTGTAATGCTATAAGCATGTTAAACATATATCAGTTCAACTCTGGATAAGCACATTGGTTAATGAATGAGCCTTGTGAGTTGAATGACATCGGATATCCAGGAGGATCATAAGGAGAGGAAATCGACCTCTAACTATGTGTTGGCCTTGGAGGAGGAGTTATAGGAATTCAACACAGAAGTGTGTTGCGAATTCCAGTATGAAGGCTGAGCTTTTGACAACTTCATTAGCTTTGCAAGAAGCAGTATAACTCCGGTGCTATCCTCTAGAGGTGTGTGTTCTGAGTTTGCCTAATAAAATCACATCGAATTGTGATCATGTTGGTGCAACGACAAACTCAAGGGAACCCAAGACTCACAAGGTGGAGAAACATATAGGATGTGTAGTATCACATCATACAAGAAATCGTGACAAGAGGTAACGTAAATGCAGTGGGAGTGACTGACAGTATAGACACACTTAATACTTTGATAAAGCAATGGCATTATGCTTTAAGTATAAGTGGGAGATTGTTGGGATTGTATACTGAAAGCATATATGATTAAGTGTTTTGTACACTGGTCTTCATATATGTTGCCACAACAATGCTCGCTGTCTGATGAAACAAACATACAACGAACCATAATATCCTATTATCTCGCCTATAGGAATGACCATATGGTGTGTAGGGGATCACAGAGGATCATATGAGTCATTTGACCTAGCGAGATATAAACAGTATCACAGCTGAGATAGTCCCTGGATAGGCTGTCGGTCTAAGCTGCGGCACATCGGTTCATAAGTGGGCTTATCCTAGATACTTGATGTGTCGGTACATGGTTATGTATTGATGGGATCAACAGTGGATGTGTCATTCTCAATGACATATGAATGAGCCAGATCCCTAACATACTTCCTATGATCTTAAACCTAACTGAAGGATAAGGGGCACACACAGATTGACCGCACTTTGATTTACCATGGTGGCGAGTCTTACATGTACTCTTATACCCGTATTTTGGGTGTTGGCAATTTGTGTGTGGCCTGCTTAGGCTGGACGTTTAGGTAAGCATATCCATTTTAGGATGGTGACATTCCCTGAGGAGCTCACAAGGTTCATTATGCTAAACCCTGCAGGTTGAATTATTTAATTCAGGCATAAGTGAAAAGGAGTGAGTGGTATTACT
>JAPKLW010006218.1:0-17985 GCA_026898455.1 Plectranthus barbatus | reverse complement strand
CAATTTCCCCCTTTTTGGTGCGATCAAAGCTTACTATCATTTGCTGACCCGTGTGGAAGAATGTCTGTGTTTTACAATTCTATGCTATTCTATCACAGAGTTTTTCCAACTAGGTTCAAGCAATAGAAATGATTGAAATCAAATTCCCCCTCAAAAGTTGCTGGGAAATATTTCTCGATTAATATGAATAACTGTTTGCTACGAAGCAATATGCTAGAAATTCTAGCATTCATTTAAATCAGTAAGCATTCACATTCATCAATCAATCATATAATCGTCATATCCACATGCAAATTCGTTGAGTACACTAGAAGTGTAGATCAACTAGAGCACACCAGTAAAAATTCAGAATTGGACAATGAGAATTTGTCAAAATCTGATCCAATTTTATATATGCTATAGCACGTTTCAGTACAAATTGGATACAGAGCAATTTAAATTAAAGAAATTGACCTTGTCGTTCATGAGTCGGGCGCTGGCTTCTCCTTTTCATTGTCTGCTGATTTAATCTTCTGAATGTCCGCGAACTTCTCCATAGTGAACTTCATGAAGTTTTCAATAAGAGTTGCTCCTGCTTCTCTTTCAGCAGCCTCACGCTCCAGTTCTTTGGCCAGTTTCTCTTGTTCCATTGCCATCTTTTGCAGTCTAGATTCATGTTCAATTTTCTGTAGCTTTAGTCTAGCTTCTAGTTCCTTTTGTTTCAATTCTTGTTTTGCTGCTTCTTCTTTCCTCTTCATTTCTTGTTCCCTTATTGTTGCTTCCTGTTTCTCTTTCTTTCTTCTTTCACGGTCAGCTTTTCTTCTTTCTTCCCCCTCTTTGATTGCAACCAAAAGAGTTGTACCATAGGCCACAACCGTTTGTTCTGCATGAGTCCTGGTGTCTGCTATGTCTTTTCGAACAACTTCAAGACCTGCCCTGTTCTCATAAATAGCTAACTTGTTTTCAGCAGTCTCCGTTCGTACATGAGATACATCGCTCCGTATCTCATCAACTTCGCTTCTTAGACGGCTGGTTGCTACTTCTATTCTTTCATCAATGGCTGTTTGCAGATAAGAGTGGAAGGCTCCAGCTATGTCGGAAGTTAATGTGAAGGGCATTGGCAGAGATGTTATGGGATAGGCATTGAAGGATGTAGTCATGACGAGGTCTTGACTCGGCTGAGTATGTGACGGTTGTTCATGACTGAGATTTGCAGCAAGATACTCTTGGTATCGTATTTCCTCGAGCAGTATCCGTCGAGCTGCATCTAGAACTTGTGCAGTCTCCTGGATAGATTGAGCTTCAGCTTTCTGAGTTTCCTTAATGACGGCCTGAACATCAATGTCCAGAAACTTAACTAACATGTTATCGAATCTCAGAGCGGCACGTTCAGTGGCTAGTGCTTTCATTCGAGCATTTGTACGCTCCTCTTGTTGTGATTCATACTCCAATCGACGTTTCTCATATGCAACTACAGCTTTCGCCTGTTGTTTGGATAATTCGACTCTAGCATCAGAGTATCCATCCGGTATGAAGGTAGACTTGGGTAATCCGGCAGTGTTTGACATGACACGGTGTTCTCGAATGGCTCGAAGTCTGCACATCACTTGTTTATCCGAGAATTGCTTCATCCCAGGGACTTGATCAATCCAGTCAAAACACCAACGTTCTTCATATCTCCAGAAGTTTAATCCTTTAGCTGCAATACAGAGCATCCTTTCTTCAAAGCAAAGTTGATGCATGATATAATCAAACTTCTTCCATCGACGGAACTCTTCTGCTAATAAGCATCCTTCTGGTATGGACTCATCCAATGCGCTGTGAAATAGATCTGCTATGGCTCTCTCTGTTTCAGATTCTACGAACTGCTCTATTTCTTCAGCCATAGGTCCTAGATCAGAATTAGGTGCATCTTCTGGATGAACCTTTGCACACCATTGGCTAATTCTTCGGAGTCCATAATGACGTCCTGGTAGCCCATGGAATGGTACTCGAAGAACAGCTTCGGATCCTGAGGTTTCCTTTCTCAAGAGTTTTGCATTGTAAATGTCTTCAGTTTCTCCATCGGAATCAGATTCAGAGAGACAGGATGATCCATGATCCGATAAGTGAGAGTCATCTGCATTTGGTTGATGTGTTCCAATGCCTTGTTGATCTGCAACAGATTCATCACAAAGGAATGTTTCCTTCGCGTGTTCCTCAATGTGGGTCTGTATAGGTACTTCTGTTATCACTTCATCTCGAATCTCACTGGATTCTCCCGTATTTCTTCAGTGAGACGTTTTCTTTGGGAAGTGGGTTTCACTGAAGACTCCAGATGCTAGCCTTATTGAGAATTCCGTGTCTGATAGTTCCTCTTCTTCAAATATGATCTGCTGATCAGGTGATGGAGGCGGAATCGACTCTTCTCCCATGTCAGCCTTTTCTTTTCCTTTCTTCATTGCTGCTTCTGGTAGATGAGGTGGCTCATCATATGAATCTTCTGTGATATCCTCTATGTTAACATCTTCTGCTGTATCTGTCAAATTTTCATTTTTTGCTGGAATTCGACTTTCTCCAGCATCATGGCTTTCTTCTAAGGAATGATGTATATGTTCTGCCGAAGTGTTATTGACTACGCTAGCACTAACTCTTCCACTAGCATTTCCTTCTTTGTTAGCTCCTTCAGCCGCTATCTTATGTGCCCTGAACTCTTCAGCAGCTGATTTGACACGTTCGAATTGCCTGTCTCTGTTTTCGAATGTCAAATTAGTGATGAATTTCTGATACGCTCTCTTCTCAATTTCCTTTAGGCTAGTCAAGCGTTTCCTCTTAGTTCTCCTTGTTTCCTTACTTTGTTCTTCTGCAGATCTGAGAGACTTAGGAACGTAGTCTGGGTCATTGTTGTCCTCAGTAGAATGTTTCTTCGATGTGTTAATACCATCAGCAGCTGCAGTACTCGCCTGTTCTGCTTCTGCTCTATCAATTACTTCCTTGTCAGGCAGAAGTTCCAACCGTCTTCTGATCTTCTTCTTTGCTATTACTGCTGGTGGTTTCGTAGCAGCTCTCTTGGGTGAGTGAATTGGAACTGCCAGAGCGCCAATAGTAGATGATTGCTGTTCTGCTTCTTTGGAGGTTATTATTTCGTTGATCTGGTCAACTGGGAGATTTCCTAACTTCTCAATCTCCTCGAGATTTCGGAAGCATTGATCCGTTTCTGCATTCTTCTTCAGCACTTGTAATTCGTCTTCAGAAATAGGAATGGAGTGTTGGAGAGTGACTTCCACCAAACTTGCTTCATCTGGTTCCTCTGGTGAAGTAGGCTTATTCTTGTCTACGTTAGATTTCCCTTTCAGCTTCCTAGGATTTCTGACATTGACTGGTTTAGGCTTGCGACGCGTTATCGGAATGTAGTCGGTAGAGAGAAGTTCAACTCCTTGATCTACTCCTTTGTTAGTAAACAAAATCTCCAATAGTTTGCTAATCTTCAGCCCAAAGTTTACATTTGAAGAGAATGTTCCATCGACTTCCATGTGAGCATTCTTCTTGACATGTTCTGCCCAACGTTCAAAGATGAACTCGGCCCAATTGCCTTTAACATTGTCGTTTAATGCCATCATCACGGCATATTTCTTAGCAGAGAGCTCTGCATAGGATCCTGCATCACACTGGAGCATCTTGATTACAATCTCTGCGAGGAGTTTGTATTCCTCTGTTAAGGTATTAATGGAAGTGTTAGGCTTAAATATTCGCTTCTTCTCTTCAGGCTTCTTCCAAAGGTTCCACCTTCTTTCAATTTAGGCTGTATCAGTGATCTTGTACTGAGATATTTTGGTTCCATAATTACGAAGACCAAAAGTGCGAGCAAGTAAATCAGCATTCACGTCTATGATATTCCCATAGACACAAGTTTTGAAAGATTTCTGATCATCGCTCATCACCGCCCTAGCATAGAATTCAGAAACCATATGCGGATGAAATCGATCAGGTTCAGTAGTGAGATACTTTACCAGTAGCTCGGAGTCGAGAAGATCCAAAATCCATTTAGGAAATTGTTTGTTGGCGAGCGGTATGTACAGAATTCGGTCCTTCATAATCTGAGCAACTCGTCGCCGTTCTCCCGAGTGCATGGACAACTTCTTCTGTCTGGCCATGTTGACTAAGGTGTAGTAAGGGATGGACTCATCAATGTCCTCCTTCTTCTCGATGCCTGTGAACTCTGGTGCATGTCGAACATGCAGGGGCGAGCAAGCGATTGAGGGAGAGATAAATGATGGTGGTTGGAGATTAACATACTCACGATTCTCAGATGAATCTGTATTCTGATGAGAAGGAATGGAAGAATCCTGATTTGAGGTCATTGTTGGGTAGGAATTTCTGAGAATTTTGGTAGGGTTTTCAGAGGTGGGTGTGAGAGAATTTTCTGAGAGTGGAATTTGAAGTGTTTCGAATTCGGATGAAGGTGAAAAAGATTTCAAAATATGTGAATAAATCGTCGGCGAGGATTGAATTCACTTTAATGATAATCGACGGTTGGGGTGGATAGTCAGATCGTGGGTAGAAGCACGTCTTCTCAGAGTTCGATTGTGGATGACGTGGCACACCCCCATTTGTCGCCGTCGTTTGAGTGCATTAAATGCTTATACAAAGCGAAATGCCAACTTTTCACGTCTGATTTGAAAACGTCAGCAACCGATGGTGGTAGAATTGAGCAGATGCTACCACGTATGCTACGAATTCATCGTTATGATTTCGGCATGGCTTTCGATGTAAGATCATGACCTCCTCAGATTTGACATTCAAATTGATGAATTTTCTCACTCCTCGTAGTGACCCTTCAGCTTCAGTAGTGAACAGGTACTAACTTCCCTACATAAATAGCATAGACATGCTATGCATTTGCTACGATCCTTCGTAATTTCTCGTTCTTTTTCTCCAAAAGAATTTTTCAAGCACGAAGATATGGAGCAAGTTCAATCTCTTTTCATTCCGCGTCACAGAATCCTCTGTGATGTTGGTCTGTATGAGGAGTATGAAGAAGATTACCACATAGCAGAGTGGGTAATGTCCAGTCTGCAAGCTAGTGGTGTTGCTAGGTTCATAACGTTAACACCTCATGCATTCCATATGGAACATCTTCAAAATCTTCTGCGAAAGAGTGAACCGATTGGGGACTCCATTGTTGGTGTCTTCATGAACCGATTGGTGAGATGGTCGGTTGAGTCCTTTGATTCAGAATTTGGCCTACCAAGGGGGCCAATTCCTGTGATGGAGTATCGCAGTGCTGAAATAACTCCTGAGTGGACTTCATGGATGAAGTGGAGGCGGTCATCCGATATTCCATTCTCCCCAACTCCTTCTGCTTATGGGTTGCAGACGCGCTATCAAGTACTCTTCGAGATATCTTGTGGCATGGTGGTCGGAGTTGATCCTGATGACATGGTCTTTACTCGAGAAGTCTGGAAGGTTATGATGGCAATCGATGATCGGGCAGCGGTGGATTGGGCGGCATTCGTCTTTCAGAGAGTGCGGCAGAGTGTTCAGCAGTTTCCAAGACTCTATCTTCCCTATGGAATGCCTCTGAGCTGGTTGCTGGAACAGAAATTCAGCGATCTTACATTAGGGCCCTCGAATCTTCGAGGAAGAGATTTCTATCCTTTTGTACCGATCGTGCCCTTTGAATAGATCGTTTGCTGTAACCCTCTTTTGATAATGTATAGAAGATAGTACTATTGTACTTTTGACAAATTTATACAACTGCATCCGATACCGTGCATCTTCTTGATAATTTCCTTTTGAATCATTTGTTTAATAACCTTCCCAAGATTATAGCAAGTTGATGGTTGGTAGTAGAGTGTCCTCCATTTAGCAGGCATATGAACTCTATGTATTTCGGGCATAGACGTTAATGCGATAGCAGAGATTGTGTTTGCTAGCAGAGGCTTTGTCTCTAGCAGAGACTTCAACTCTAGCATGTATCGCATTTGATAGCAGATGTTCTATGCCTAGCAGATATTACACTTGCTAGCAGCTGTCTGTTCCTTTAGCAGAGTTGCATTTCTAGCAGCGATTGTATTTGCTAGCAGATGCTTTAACTCTAGCAGAGCTTTCATCTCTAGCAGACGTTGTATTTGCTAGCAGATGCCTTAACTCTAGCAGAGCCTTCATTGCTAGCAGATTAAGCGACGATGTCGATTGCGTATCCCAAGAATTAAGTTGACCTCTCTGTCGTAGCGTCTGCCTATTCGTAGGATGACAGATGGACATTAACTCTGGTAGGTTGGATCTGATCAATTCTGGCGAGATAAGTTAAGATCTTTCCTTTATGAATACCCTGTTGTAAGTATCCTTGTTGATACAATAGCCCTTTTCGTGAAACAAAAATTTCAAGAACCGAGATGGATTCACCAGGTCAATCTCTCGAATTGCGTCGAAATCAGATTCTTCACGAGGGTGGTTTGAACTCCTTATACGACAATACTCCGAGGGTGGTAGAGATGATCATGTCAAGGTTAAATCGTAGTGGATTAACCCAATTTGTCACTGTTACTCCTAGGAGGTTTCAAGGCGACACTCTTCGAGAATTCATAGAGAGTTGTTCTGTGGAGGAAGATGGCATTTATGGTTTCTTCCTCGGCAAACTCATCTATTGGTCACCAGACGTCTTTTCTCGTTGATTCGGTCTTCTTAGAGGCCTTGGTTCCATTTTCAGCCATCGTGTGACAGATATTGCCCCTGAGTGGTCGTCATGGCATAAATGGAGACGTCTTCCGTCATCGCAATTTTCCTTGTCGGTCTCTGCATATGATCTGCGCACTCCTTATTGGGTGCTCTATCGAGTAGCCAACAACATGTTGATAGGAGAGTGTTGTGATGATACATTCTTCTCAAAGGAAACATAGCAGTTAATGTTGGAAATTGATGATGTAGCCGATGTAGATTGGGCGAAGTACATCTATGACAGCGTTCGAGATTGCGTGGAATATTACCCTGCCGTGCCTCTACTCAACGGGATGCAACTTAGTTGGTTTTTGGAGCAGAGTTTCCCTCAATTAGCGAAAGGGCCTTTGAATCTTGTAAATGCGGACTTCTTTCCGTTTAGGCCTTCTTCCTTTTAGGATCTTGAATGTAATGCTGACTTCAAATCTCCCCTGTTCCTTGTAATAGCATCTTGTTGATAAATAAAGAGATGTATTGTATCTCTGCAACTTGTCGTCTCGGCTGTGCTAGCATACGTGTCTCAGCAGCTTGAGTTGTGTCTGATGTGAATTACTATTTGCCACACACTGTCATCAAGTGTTATCATTTAAGACGGTAGATGTTTGTCTGAAACAAAAGATTTGTGCTATCTTTTGTTATCCTCTTTAAGCTTTCATGGGGCAAAACGTCAGAAAATCCATATAGAACGATTTGCCGTAAGTAGCTTTACTATAACAGGTGGCGCTTCCCCCTTTGTCGAGACTCTTCGACTTCTGCTCTTCTGGATTTGAGTTTATTTGATAAGACATTTTGGAAGAATAGCCACTCTGTAGATAGAGCCATGATCTGGCTATAAATAACATCGCACTTATCGTCCTAATCTTCATCTTTCATTCAGCCTTCTTGAGCTTCACCTTCTCTTCTTCCTTGAATATAACGTTGTCTTCTATACTTGCTCCAAGGATGTATAACGTTACAAGGGCTCCTAGTGATCTGTCTATCACTCGCAACCAGATTCTTCATGAATCAGGGCTGTACTTTGAATATGGTAGCAATTGTCGTGTTCCAAACTTTGTGATGGGGGCTCTTCATGAAAGTTCTTTGACCCAATTCTTGACAACTATGCCATCAAAATTTCAGAAACAAACTCTCCAGAAGTTTATTTACAGGAGTAAGGTTGATGGTGATGCCATCTGGAGTTGCTTTGATGACGAGGTGGTCTGCTGGACTCCGGCCCTGTTTTCTCAGAAATTCGGCCTTCCTCGAGGTCCAGTTCGTGTTATGGACGTTTTCCACCATTTGACTGCTCCAGAGGTCCGCTATTGGAATGAGTGGAGACAATCTGCTGATTATGAGTTTTCACCATCTCCTTCATGTTTGCATTTGAAGGAGGAATATAGGGTCATCTTTGACGTCGTGAGCAATGTCACCTTTTGCGTTCCTGCTGAGAACTATGTGATGAATCAAAGGATTTGGAGACCCATGATGGCTATTGATGCGGAGAGGAAGGATGTTGACTGGGCTGATTACTTCTTCGACGGAGTGAAGAGGTGCATAGATCTTTTCTCTCAGATTCCTCTACCAACTGGCATGCAGCTTAGTTGGTTGCTTGAGCAGTCATTTCCTCATCTGGTCTCTGAAGGGCTTCCCTTGATGGGTTATGACTTCTATCCCTTGAGAGCTCATTTCCCAAATTGTGGATGAGGAATGCTCGATATTCTCCTTCCTTGTAGTCATCATAAAACTCGTAGTTAGCTTTTGGAAGAAATGTTGTGTTGATGATGTGGTAGTTCTTTTCTTGTACTTCCAGTGTTTGTAATCCAAAATATGATAATGAACGTCCATCTTTCAGAAATATTCTCATAGATAGAATGAGAGCTAGGACTCATTCATCAACCGCAGCATCAAACTCCATAAAACTCAAGCTCAAGTAAAATAGCTTTTAAATCCAGTGTTCTGGAAGTGATAGCAATTGAGCCTGAATACTGTAGACTCCTGATAAGTGATAAAAAAGAGATAACGTGAGTCTGATTGTAGCGAATCACTATCCCTGAAGGAGTTATTGTGATTCTCGAGCCATGCACTCGATTAGACCTGTGACTGCCTATCGTCACGACGCTTTTCATTTAGAGGCAACGATTGAGTTTCCAATGTTGCTAATCATCACATTGAATCATCACGTTCCTGTTCTAAATGGATCAGTACGTCATAAATACGGTGGTTGCCATTCGTCTATAAGTAGACGTTTCAGACTCTCTTTGTTTTATCTCAATTAGCCTTTTCAAAAAAATCTTTTAGAAAATGTCTTCTCCTTCTTCAAACGTGTCACACCACGAATCCCCTGTGTCGTCTTACTCTAATTCAAGTTCCCCAGATTCTCCCATTGATCATTTGGCTATCAACCGAAATCAAATCTTCTGTGAAGAGAATCTTCGTCGGTGCTATGCGAGCGATCCTATGGTTCCGGATGTGGTGATGCAAAAACTGATATCGTCGGGGATTGACAAATATGTCACTGTTACTCCTCAACATTTCCATGAAGAGGCGCTTCAGAAATTTTTCAGTCAAGCACAGGTTGAGGGTGACGCCATCTTCGGTTTTCTGAATAACTGTTTGGTGAAGTGGAATGTTGATTCCTTCGCTCGAGACTTCAGCTTACCCCAAGGCGACAGTTCCATCTTCAACTATCGCTCTCGCGATGTGGCGCCGGAGTATTCTAGTTGGAAGCGTTGGAAGAGGGGTTATTGGAGCGAGTTCTCCACGACGGTGTCTCCACTGGGTCTTCGTCCTGAGTACGGTATTTTGTACGACATCTGTAATGGGATGGTGAACGGAATGTATGCCGACGAGGAGCTATCTCTCACCAAAGGTGTCTGGCAGGCAATGATGGTGGTCGACGACGGATGGCTCTATGCCAATTGGGCGAGGCTTGTATTTGACCAGGTGAAGGAAGTTGTCAACGTCTGGCCTAGCACCGGGTTGCCAAATGGGATGCAGCTTAGCTGGCTACTGGAGCAAACCGTTCCTGATCTTGCTGTTGGCCCGTCGACCCTTCATCCATCCGACTTCTTTCCAAGAGATCCCCGTACCATGTGATGTTTGATGTCATTAAATTGATGTAACTCTGTTTTTTATTATGTACGCGCTCCTCTCTTCCCTGTTTGCATCCACTCTATTTTCTCCCCCTTTAATCTTGAAGGGTGTAAGTTGATCGTTGTTCCACCATTCTGCTATATATGAAAAGATATCTTTCTATTTTCTGCATCTTTTGTACACAGACTTGAGTATGAATTGCATAGATCACTGAAATCCTTAATAATGATAAAGACATTTAGCATCTTCTGTAAAATACCCATAAGTGCTCTGCTGAATAATGAGCACTTTATACTTCGAATAATAAATCTTCATAAAATCCAGAAAGAATGAAAACCAGATTTCATTCATCCAAGGTCTCGTCTAATTCCATAAGTCCCAGTTTAATGCATAACTCCTTAAATCTCGACTCTGGAAGCGGTTTCGTAAAGATATCCGCAATTTGATCTTCAGTGCATATATACTTGACGTCAATGTCCTTCTTCTCCTGATGATCTCTGATGAAATGGTGATGAATATCAATGTGCTTCGTTCTGGAGTGATGAACGGGATTCTTTGTGATACACATAGCACTGTTGTTATCACAGTAGATTGGCACACATTCAGGATTAATTCCATAATCCTGCAACTGTTGTTTTATCCAGATAATTTGTGAACAACAACTAGCAGGTGCCACATACTCTGCTTCTGTGGTCGAAGTGGCTACAGAGTGCTGCTTTTTGCTAAACCAGCTTATGAGCTTGTGTCCCAGAAATTGACACGTGCCACTTGTGCTCTTCCGATCAATCTTGCATCCTCCGAAATCTGAGTCCGAATATCCACTGAGAGAAAGGCTATCGGCTCTAGGATACCAGATTCCTAGTCCTTCTGTGCACTTCAGATAGCGGACAATTCTCTTAGCAGTGTCAAAGTGTGTCTTCTTCGGGTTGGCTTGATATCTTGCGCATAATCCAACAGCATAGGAAATATCAGGTCTGCTAGCAGTGAGGTATAGCAATGACCCTATGATTCCTCGATACAGAGTAGGATTTATATCTTCTCCTTCTTTCTCCAGAGCAGCAATGCAGGTTGTGCTTATAGGAATTCGTAAGCTCTTGGTCTTTTCTGGACAATACTTTGCAACAAGATCACGAGTATACTTCTTCTGGTGGATGAAGATGCCTTCTCTGGATTGTTGAACTTGCAAACCAAGGAAATAAGACATTTTTCCCATCATGCTCATTTGAAAGTTGCTGGTCATGAGATCGGAGAATTTATCGCATAGATCTTGATTCTTCGACCCAAAAATTATGTCGTCCACATATATTTGAACTAGCAGGATGCTATCTCCATCTTTGATGCGAAAGAGAGTTTGATCTATCCTCCCTATCTGAAATCCATTGGATAGCAAGAACTTAGATAAGGTTCCATACCAGGCTCTTGGTGCCTGCTTCAGACCATACAGTGCCTTTTTGAGCCTGTAGACTTGATTGCCATGTTCAAATCCTGGAGGTTGTTCGACGTAGACTTCCTCCTTGAGCTCGCCATTCAGAAAAGCACTCTTCACATACATTTGCATTACATCAAACTCATGATATGCAGCATATGCTAAGAATAGACGGATTGCTTCCAGTCTTGCCACTGGAGCAAATGTCTCATCATAGTCAATGCCCTCGCATTGTCTATATCCTTTGGCTACGAGTCTTGCTTTATTTCTTACAACTGTACCAGACTCATCCTTCTTGTTTTTGAATACCCACTTAGTGCCTATCACACTTTGATGCTCTGGCCTGTCTACTAGCTCCCACACATTGTTTCGTGTGAATTCTGCAAGCTCCTCTTGCATAGCGTTCACCCAATCAGGATCTAGCAGAGCCTCTTGGACTTTCTTGGGTTCTTCATTTGAGATGTAGCAAGCTAACATTGCATTGACATTTCCTCGCCTTGTTAATAATGGATCATTAACATTCCCAAGGATTCCTTCTGGTGGATGAGCACGTAACCAAGTAGGTCTAGCTTGTATTAGATTATCAGCATCTGGTGCTCCTTCTTTATCGTCATCTGCTGTAATATTCCTTTCGTCATTTGTCTGATGCTCAGCATTTGGAATGTCGGCATTTTCTTCGCCATTGTCTGAAACTTCTGTTATAGGATCTTTTCGATTAAGAACATCTTCGGAAGGTATTTTAGCAGCAGTCATCTCAAGAATGGGAAACTCCGAGGCTGGTTTCTCAGCAGTGGGTACTTCAGCATTCAATTGTTCTGCTTCAGTTTGGTCTGCTACAGCCTCCAACGGTTCAGCATCGTCTTTAGCATTTCTTGCGGTATCTGGAACTACTTCGTTGTCTTCATCGTCAATCACTTCAAGAGTAGTTGATTTGATTATGATGTGTGTGGGTTTGGCCTCAGCATGGTCGTTAGCATCACTGGCCTGGTCAGCAGTTTGATCCCCTGCTGCGTGCGTCTTGTTTGGATTGCAGTCATTCATAGACTTAGTCAGATCAATACTCATATTTTCGAAGGAATTTAGAAGTGTATGATCATTGACATCATTAGTCTCATGATTGCTAATCTTTTCTCCTTTATTTTCACTGCGCACTAAAGTAGACTCATCAAAAATAACATTGCATGTTATTTCCACAATGCCAGTAATCTTATTTAATACTCTATAACCTTTATGAGTGGGATGTCCATAACCAAGTAGTACACCCTCGTCAGATTTAGGTGAAAAGGTATTAAGTTTGGATTTACCGTTATTGTGAATATAACATGTAGAACCAAAAGCACGTAGATGAGTTATGGAATGCTTACGACCATGATATATTTCATAAGGAGTTTTGTTGAATCTGCTCGTGATAGCACTCCTATTTTGTGTGTAGCAGGCAGTCATGACTGCTTCACCCCAGTATTTAGCAAGAAGGTTGGAGTCTGCTAACTTTGATCGAACGGCCTCTTTCAGCGTACGATTCCTCCTTTCTGCTAGCCCATTCTGTTGAGGAGTCCTTGCTGTAGATTTTTCATGTGATATTCCAGCTTCAGCGCAAAAATCCATCAGCACTCCATTACAGAATTCTGTTCCATTGTCTGACCGAATTCGCTTTACAGTAACTTCTTTATTGTTTTGTTCTTTAAGAATCAATTCTGGCAGAATAAGCTTTACTTCGTCCTTCGTCTTCAATAGGCGTACCCATGTGTACCTGGAGAAGTCATCAACCACCACTAGTGTATATAGGCGTTTACTTACAGTGGGTGGCGTGACTGGACCAAACAGATCCATATGAAGCAATTCCAGAATTCTTTGAGATGTCTCCTTTTCAGGATTTGTCTTGAAGGATGATTTGGGCTGCTTTCCTTGTTGGCATGATTTGCATATTCCTTCTTTGCGGAAGATGTTATTTGGTAGACCTACAACAAGCTTATGTTTGGCAAGATAGTTAATAGTTTTGAAGTTTAAATGATTGAACCTCTTATGCCATAGCCATGATGTTTCTTCTTTATTTAGAGCTAGGAAGCAGGAGTGTTGTAGGCCGCTTTGCCAATCGACAATATATAATCCACCCTTGCGGATTCCTCGTAATTTTACTTCTCCTGAAATAGCATCAGCAATAGTACAACCAGTATTTTTAAAAGATACGATATACCCATTTTCGCATAGTTGACTTATGCTGAGTAAATTGTGCTTCAGGTTGGAGACAAGTGCTACGTTGACGATTCTCAAGCCATTCCTTTCAATGCAACCTCGTCCAACGACTTCTCCTTCACTGTTGTCTCCGAACTTGACTCTTGGACCGTTGAATAATCTTCTAATGTTTGAGAATAATTCTTCATTCCCGGTCATATGAGCCGAGCAACCGCTGTCCAGGACCCATTCATTGGATATGTATGTTTCAGTAGCTATGGTGTCCTGTTCCTGCAAACAAATCAAGCAAATTTAGGTACCCGTTTAGTGTCGGGTCCTGCAGGATTAGCATGAAGCATTGTTCCTTTCGGAACCCACATCTTAGTGATTTTCAAGACTTTTGTCTTGGTTTCACTATTCACCAATTCCTTGACCTTTGGCAAAAAATTTCTATTTCTAGATGAATGAGTGAGTTTAGCCGTCCTTGCTCTTGAAAAACAATGTGGAATGGGCTCAGGCTTTGCATAGACATTCCTTCTATGCAGTGTATTCTGCGGGTAGCTAGGTCTCACAGCATTGTACTGTGCAGGCCTTCTCTGATGAAGATTAGGATGTACTATCCTTGCATTAGTGTTAGAGTGCTCAGTACTAGGATTGGTTGAGTATTGTTTAGTGTAAACTCTAGAATTTCTCTGCAGAGGTTTATCAACTACTTGCCTATTATTCATCATTTGATTCTTCTGCTGAGGCTTAGAGTTGCGTCCAGTATTTGTCCTCGGGATCCTCTGCTGAGGTCCATTGGGTACAGACTTAGCAAACTCTGTCCTCTGCTGAGATCTAGCAGATGAACCATTGGCCGTTTTTGATACAGTCCTCTGCTGAGCTTTAATGGACACATTCTGCTGAGGTTTACTCTTTGTTTTAGCTATTGATTTAACAGACAAAGTTTCAGCAGACACTATTCCTTTACCTTTTTCATTAGAGCTATACCCAGCAGTTACAAACAAAATTGGATTCTGCATAAAGGAATTATCATTGGATTTTGACATTCTTTTTGATGGTTCGCATCCAAGTCCAGACTTATCAGAGTGATGTCTTTGACTGTTTACAAGGGCATTGAGAGCAGCCTTGCTGGATGCGTACATGCATATACAATCCTGTTTTGGTTTGTTTTTTAATGCTTGATTTTCTTTTTCTAACGTTTGAAATCTTCCTGACAACTGTGAGAAATCTTCTTTTAATTTGAGGAGTTCTTCACTTTCTAACCTTAGTCTTTCGACTTCCTCGGTTAAACTTGTAATGTGAAGTTTTAATGAAGCATTTTCTCCCACAATCTCATTTTTGATTTCATACATTTTTGCAAATTCTAATGATAGCTGCACTAGATAATCTTGTTCGAAATCGAACTGTGATTCCTCCGATTTGTCTATAATTTGATTGCTAGATGAGTTAGTGGACAATACCTCTGCTTCCTCAGCAGCTAGAGCTGATTCATTGGTTTCCTCAGCATCGTAGTCCGCATCAGCAAATTGATCTTCAGTGATGTTTGCCATTAGTACAAACAGAGCTTCTTCGCTATCTTCTTCTTCTGACGAGCAATAGAACTCTTCTTCATCAGCAATCTCTGTCCTGGTTAGCAATGCCTTGGTTACGGCTTTAGCAGCGCGTCTTTCAAATCGTTGTTTCAGGCGATCTCGTTCTTCTTTGCTGACCTTCGGACAGTCATGTTTCAAGTGATCTGGAGAACCACACTCAAAGCAAGTTCTAATTTTTCGCTCTATAGAGCGGTTAGATGTTGATGATGTAATTTCTTTTACTTCCTTTTCGGCCTTTGCTTCATTCAGCATCCGTTGCATTTTCTTCATTTGTTCTTCCAGTTCATTGATCTTTAGATCAACTGCTTGTGTTCCTGCATTGGAAGTTCCTTCTTTCGAGGGAGATGCTGAAGTAGGTCTTTCTGATTTATAGAAAGGTCTCTTTGTTTTGAATTTGTTGTAGTCCTTCTTAGCGAAATATGCTAAATCCTCAGCGTTCCCAGCATAGTTTGAACCATCTTGTGCTACAGCTGTTTCATTCTTCTTCGACTGATGTATAATAAATTCATGAGCTTTAAGTTGCGCAAATACCTCAGATGTAGTCATTTTGTTGAGGTCTTTCTCACTCAAGCTTGTTACTTTTGCGAACCAGTCATCTCATGGATAGAGTTTGGAAATGATTTTATTGTTCATTTCCCCATTGTCATACTTCTTTTCAAGATTCCTTAGCTCTCCAATTATTGTATTGAAGCGTTCCTCCATGGTTTGAATTAAGGCTGGCAATTTCTGACACGACACGATAACACGACACGAACACGCACGATAATAGCGAGCACGAACACGACACGAACCCGTTAAGCTCAAACACGATAACGACACGACACGATAACAACACGACACAATAACGACACGACACGATAACGACACGACACGATAATGACACGACACAATAATGACCCGACACGATAACGATCTGCCTTACAGAAATTGCCAGGTGTATACTTAGGACTAAAGAATTTTGATTCGACACGATAACACGACACGAACACGCACGATAATAATGGGCACGAACACGACACGAACCTGTTAAGCTCAAACACGAACACGACACGAACCCGTTAAGCTCAAACACGAACACGACACGAACCTGTTAAGCTCAAACACGATAACGACACGACACGATAAGACACGACACGATAACGACCCAACACGCACGAATTGCCAGCCCTAGTTTGAATAGTTTCTCCTGCACGCATAGAAAAAGATTCATACTTATCTACAGCTACCTTTAATTTGTTGCGTCTCATTTGTTCCGTTTCCTGCAAAGACTCGCACACATAGTCCCACATTTCTTTAGCAGTTTCCATGTCAAGTGCCTTGTCTTTCATCAATGTTGGAAGGGAGTCAAGAATGAGTTTCTTTGCTACATGCTCTAGTTGAGCTCTCTTCTTGTCTTCACTGGTGTATTCGTCAAATGGTTTAGGAACCATTTAGGGTCTTGGGGGTCTTGGTTCTCCTCCAGCAGCATCTTCAGCACGTCCTTGTCCTATAAAAGTGTTAACTTTCATAATCTGGATAGGACCTCTTAACAGTATGTCAGCCATCTCCGGGTGTATGCTCTGAAGTTGTATGAGAGCCATCTTCTTCCAGGATGAGAAGTTCTCTCTGTCATACTCTCCAAGGGAATGGTTCATCATTTTGTATGCTCTTTGGGTGATTTCCTGAGCTGAAAAAAATGTATAAAAGTGCAAGGAAAGCGATAGATCTGGTCTTAAAGCGACTCAGAAGCAGTCGGTTTTTCAACCTCCTGCTCTGATACCACTTGTTGGTCCCGAAATATCAGAGTCGTCGTGTTTGAAATCTCAACACGAAATGCAGCGGAATAGATTAATGTTACTTGCACTTAATGTCGTTATCAGCAAAATGTTTTCTTAGTCCAAGTTGTTGTTTAGCTTAGTTTACAGATATACACTAGCAACTCTGTTGCTAGGTTTTAAATCAATCTTTGAACAGTAAACCAATAAAACAGTAAGTAAAGCAATAAATGAACACAAGATTTATAGTGGTTCGATCAAATAGATCTACGTCCACTCATTAGCCGAATCGCTAAGAATTTCACTAGAAAAGTATACAGAGTACAAGGAATCGCCTTTCCAGTTAAGTAGGCAGTGAGCTTTCGGCCTGGCTACTTGACAGCTATTCTCCGTGAATCTGAACTTCTCCGAACACAGCTCCGGTCAAGTCAAGGGCAAACCTTCGTAAAACTTGTCCTTTGCACGTGAGGCGTTTATAGTTTGCCTCTGAACTTTGTAAGTTAGCGGCTAATGCCCGTGTGAGTCACAATCTTTCAAGAGTGACAGTTGGATTCTTTTCTGAAAGAAATGAATCCCAATGATTGAGATATCCTTGAATACAATCAGGACTATCTTCAATGGAGTGTCAGTACTTCAATGAACGACACCACAGGTTGTTGAGAGTCTTCAGATAGACTTTAAGATGGCTCTCAACTGACTACTTTTAAGGATCACTTTGTCAAGGAAATCTTTAGCTTGAGCGTTCGTGAGTAAAGTGATAAGAGCACTTGTAGATTTGTAAAAGCAGTTGTTTATCCAGTTCTTGAATCTGCCTTTTATAGTTGGAGATTCAAAACTTTGAATCTCCATACCCGTTAGACACAACGGCTTCTTTCTCTAAGAATGGATTAAACTGATAGAACGCCTTTCTGAGTAGAGATGTACTTCCCTGACTACTTAGGGAAAGTTTCGTCCCTTGTGCGTCCTTTTTTTTGTCAGAGTCGCAGTCCGGCTTCAACGTTGCTAAAGGTATATTCCTTGAGATCCTTTGACTTGTGTTATATGTGGTTCTTCATCGACTGCTGAAACGTCCGAGTGCTAATTCCTTAGCATTCTAGTGATCTTTTTCAGCCAAATGCTAGCGTTCTTGTTCGCCAGCTTCTCTAGCAGTCTGTGAGTTTTACGCTGAAACCATCTTATCTTTTCTGCTAGGGATTCTTCATAGCACACTAGTCTATTACAACTCGATGTTCAACTTATACAGGACTTTTACAAGTTGTGTAAGACTCTCTAGATTTCAGCAAATGAT
>JAPKLW010006216.1:0-17987 GCA_026898455.1 Plectranthus barbatus | reverse complement strand
TCTAGCTTCCAAGACTTCCTTCCACCTTCGATTCCCAGCCTTGAGACATGAAATTCGCTCCTTTTTTGTGCCTTTTTCTCTCTAGGGTTTTCAAAAGTCGAACCCTTATTTTGTGACACCCCTTGGCCTTTTATAGTTGAGAAATCCGCAGCCCCAGCCTTTCGATCCCGAACGGGATTCTCCTTTGCAAATTTCCATCCCGAGCGGAATGGAACAAAAATCTCGCCCAAGAACCCCAACAGGTCCCGAACGGGACAGGCTTCGGCCTTCCCATTTTTTCCTCAAATTCACGCCAAATTTCTGAGTTCCGAACGCAATGGAGCCTCCCGAGCTTGGGTCCCGAGCGGGACCAGCCTGTCCCAAACGGGATGGGCCTCGAATTTCTGGCTTTTTGCCCCTTTTTCAGTCCCGAACGGGACGTGTGTGTCCCGAACGGGATTCACTTCGCCCTCAGCTACAATTTTGCTCCAAAACTCGAGTATCTAGCACGTTTTATGTCCTGCACACTCAAAACAACTCTAGAACACCAAGTGAAGGAAAATCAATAAAAAGAATAGATATGTGTGTGATTTGTGCACCTAATCCTCATCAAATCATTCAATTCATTTTCCAAAAACAGTACAAATTACGCACATATCAAGCTCCAATTAATTAATGAATGTCTACTAACCTTAAATAAGGGGACTTATCAAGTTAATGCAGCCTGTTCTCATAACGTGGTAATAAAAGGGTAGGTCAGTATTAATTCTGTGGTGAAAAAGAATTAATATTAATTAATTAATTATGTCTTGGGTTATGGACATGGGAATTAATTAATTCATAGGCCCACTTTATTATTTGCATTAGGTCCCATGTCCGGCGCAATTTAATTGCTGAGAAGGAGCCCATTAGGGTTTTACCCTAGTACTATAAATAGCCCTTTCTCTCCTCAGATTTGACAAGTCACAACAATTGAAATCCTAGAGAGGAGAGAGAGAGAGGGCAACGCCTATTGCAGTGGGAGAAGAAGAAATTCGACTCTGTCTCTTGCAACACAATCTTGTGGAATCCTCACCAGTAGCAAGATTGAATGAAAAGGGATACAGATTTGAAGGCCTAAAGCTGGAGAACATCAGACTCCTCCTTTATTTTCTATTCTTCAATTAAATCTTGAATTTATATTGAAAAATATTCATTTCTCATTTTGCATATTTAATTGATACGTGTGGGGAATTGGATTTGGATTCAACACGTACGAAATCTCAGATCTGCAATCAAAAGGTTTTCCTATGAGCCCTTGTATTAGATTCATAGGAGCATGCTAGGTTTTATTATCAATTGGTAATTGTCTACAATATCCATGAACGATCCAAGCTTATATGGATTAAGTGATTCAATTCACGACAACGAAATCCATGCAATTGGTATCAGAGCCTTGGTTTCTGTTTCATCGCTCTATTGGATAGACAATTTTCCGATTTATGCATGTATAAATTTAATTCATTGCTTTGGATGGTTTTGGTTTTTGTGTTCCTCGTGACAACCCATTAATTTAATCTATGGTGGTTTATCCATGTTTGGATTAAATTATTTTCGTAAAATTATGAGAAAATCCATAATTAGATTGATAGGAAAATAATTGTAATAGATAAGATATATTTTATTTCAATCTGTAATTATTCGCAGAGTAGAAGAACATGAAGAACGGAACCCGGTGGAGGAGGCTACTCGCAACGGTGGTGTACGATGATGCGGTAGGCGGCCGCGACCGGCATGGGCGGTAGCAGCACCGCACACGTGCGGCCGCAGGCAGCAGTGGCGGCGACGCGCAGCTGCTGCAGCGTGCGGTGGTGGGGGCTATCCGACAACAGCAATCGACGGTCGTCAGCTGCGGTGGTGGTTCATGTCTTGACGGCTGGTGACAATCTGATGCAAAACCTAGGGTTTTGGATTTTAATTATTGGGCCCAGCCATCAAATCACAAACCCTAAAGCCCTATTGGATCAAATTGCAACAAGGAAGGGATTTGTGAATTCAATCACTTAATCCGTTAGCCGGGATCGGTATTATCCAATCCATTTTCCAGGATCAAGACAGAAGACTTTTCCACGAACATGTACCTTTCCGATTGCCGAACAACCCTCCCACTGCGATGAGGCATCTGAGCCGTGTCAATAGTTGGCACAATACTCGTTAGTCCATACCTTGCATTGATGGCAATGTTGGTATTCCCTCACCTATTATAGGTGGATTTACCATCACACTGGTCTTTCCTGATGGAATCGCTTCATTTTCTCCAAGCTCATGGATAATAATTTCACTCTTGGATCTGTGGTTTATTACATATTCGTCCTCTAAGAATCTTGTGTTGGTACTGACAATCACTTTCTAATTCTCAGGACAATAAAAGTAACCACCTTTCGTTTGTCTGGGATATCCTACAAACAGCATCAGCTTACACCTACTTTCTAACTTATCAGGTTCCTTTGTCAGCACATACGCTGGACAACCCCAAACCCTCATTCTGGTTAAACTTTGCTTTCGCCCATACTAGAGTTCCAGAGGCCTTTTAGGAACTGATTAAGAAGGTACCAAGTTAAGCAAATAGGCCGCTGTCTCTAAGGCATATCCCCAAAACGAAATTGGCAAGCTTGAATAACTCATCATGGACCTAACCATTTCCAAAAGAGTCCTATTTCTTCTTTCCACTACACCATTTTGTTGAGGCGTTCCTGGTGTAGTGCATTGGGACGTAATCCCGTTATCTGACAGGTACTGCAAGAACTCGTTACCGAGGTATTCCCCACCACAATCCGATCGTAGTGCCTTGACAGTCTTTCCTAGCTTCTTTTCTACCTGATAACGCTGTAAAACACAACATCAAATAAATTTATAGACCCAAAGGAATGTCGAACCCACAGGGATAGTGCAACGAAGTCATCTCATGTATTGGACACAGTTTATCAATTCTTTGTTTGAGTTAATCCAAATTTGAATAGGGTTTTTGTTTTCAAAACAGAAAAAAACTTGAGAATAAAAGTCAATAATAAAAAGCACAGATTCTAGGGAAATCAACCAATCCAATCCAACATGCATAAACAATCAATCCGAACCCAAAATAATTATTAAGGTAGGAAATCTGTTAAATTGGAATTAATTCCTTTGTTGGGCAATTAAAACCTAGATTACTAGAAAGCGAATTTCACCTCTCGGTCTCAAGAACACAAACTAGCCAATCTCAATAAAGATACAGATTTGAAAACCCTACAACTAATTCTTCCTTTTAAAACAGAAAACAGTTGTATCAAAATTCTATTTCCCTATTATTAATTATCTCCTCTCGGTCTCAAATTAATAATTATAAACCTAATCCAGTTTTCATCTCTCGATTCTTCAATTGAAAATAGATTTTAAAATCAAAACCATAGAATTTGAACCAATTAATTAGGGTTTAGATTTAATTGAATTAACACATGCTAAAGAGGATGGAGAAACCCTAGAACCTGTTAAGGGTTCTAGCCTAACATAATTGAAATAAACATTGCAAAAGATGTAAATAAACTTACTTGAATCATTAAAACAATAGGAACCTTGAATGTCTTGAAAAACTCCAAAGCTCAATTATTCTAAGTGTAATAAGGCATAAAAGAAGTACAAAAACCTGTCTAATTTTCGTGCCTAAGAGTTCATATTTATAGAGGGAGGAAAAGACTTAATTTGAGTATTGGGAAAATATAGCAAAAACTGCCAAAACAGGCCAAAAACAGCCTTTTCGGACCTCCGTGTCGATCGACAGGCAGGCTGTCGATCGACACAACCATCCAGTCAAAATCCGGGCTGAATTTTGTGACGATTCTGCAATTTTGACCTCTGTTTCGATCAACACAAATCCTATCTCTCGACACAAATCCTATCGGTCGACACAAATCCTGTCTCTCGACACAAAAATGTCTTTCTGCGCAGTCTGACGGTTTCGGCCATAACTTTTGCTCCCGAACTCCGATTGACCCGATTCTAGTTGCGTTGGAAAGATAATTGAAAGATCTTTCCATACATGTGCTCAATTAGCTCAGATTCCATCTGTGGAAGAAATCGTGACTGTTCCTTTGAACATCATCTGCTTTCGGTGCGGATTTCCCATCAATTTGGCCTAAAACCTACAAAAATCACCCATCAAAGGCATAACACCCTCTAAAGTAGACTCATGCACATAAATAAGTAAAAACATAACATAAAGCACTTGAAATAATGGAGAAAAATATAGATAAGTCAGTATAAATATGAGCTTATCACTACCTCAGTCCTGAACTCTTTGAATTTCTCAAAACATTCAAACTTGTAGCAAAGCAAATAGACATATCCAAACCTTGAGTAATCGTCAATGAACGTGACGAAGTACTCATAACCTCCATGAGCTTGCGTGGACATTAGTCCACATAAGTCATAGTGGATCAACTCTAACACATCCTCTGCTCGAGACTGACTTGCCTTAAAAGGCCTGGTCATCATCTTTCACTCTATACAGGATTCATAGATTTGATGCGGCACCACTTGGAAAGATTCCAAAAGCCCATCACTCGCTAGTCTCTTGATCCTCTTTAGATTTATGTAACCTAGTCTCAAGTGCTAGAGATATGTTTGATCCTCATCGGAAGAAAACTTTCTCTTTAAATGATTATTATTATTGGATAAGTTCGCAACATTCACAGAAGATTTATGCATACAATTAATGATATAGAGAGAGTTAATCAGTTTGCCATGACAGATAACACCGTTATTCCAGATGATAGAAACTCCACTATCAAAAAATAACTGAAAATCTATCATTAAATAACTTGAAAACTGATATCAAGTTCCGCTAAAATACCGACACATATAAAACATCTCTCAAAATAAAACATTGTTTTCAAAGCATAAAGTAAAATCTCCAATGGCTACTGCTGAGACTCGCTCTCCGCTACCCATTGAGATGGTAATCTTATCATGCTTCAGCTGCCTTGTCGGCCTGAGCCCCTGCAAAGTATAATAAACATGATCAGTAGTTCTAATTTCCACTACCCATGAATAGGTAGAAACTGACGCTAAACATGTTTCCATTATAAATGCACATGACGCACTTTGTCTACCCGTGCTAGGCACTAGACAATTTACTTCACTTCGCTTGCGTTTGCATGGCCTAGTGATGACTTTTGCCTCATCTTCTTCATCTAACCTTTTAAGCATTTCTTTTGCTTCAGCAACGGCCTTATCAAGAGTTGACAAAGTTGGAGCAAACTTGAATGCCATCATGTCAGATTCTTCATGCATCAGCACCCTGAGTTACTCAACAAGAGAAAACTCACGCCTGCCAGCAATAGATTTCATGAAATCATCAAAAGTATTAGAGAGAGAGTTCAGGACAATGTTTATTTATGCCCGACAATTAATTCGTCCACCTCTCTTTTTATATTTTCTTATGATTCTCATCATGCTGATGAAATGCAGAACCATCGAACTGCCCTCAATCATCTTCTTGGATACAAGGTCATTCACAAGATCATAATTGATAGTTCGTCTCACCTTCCCATATACTTTTACAAGGTCCCTCCAGATCTCAACAGCTGTTTGGAATTTCCTGTATTTGAGCTTTAATTCTCTAAACAGATTGTTCATGATGAAAAAGTAAGCAAAATTATCATAAGCTTTCCATTTGTCATAGAATTGTCGCTCATAGCCAGAACTTTTCCAAAACCGAGAAGATAGTGGGTCCATGTAAACTACATAGACATGTTTTGCAGGATAGAGTATGTTGATGAAGCAATACTTCCACTCAGGAAAATTCGGACCAGTTAAAGGTTTCAGTGTTAAGAGGTTAACAATATGAGCAGTAGACATGTTTGAAAACAATAAATTAAAGCAGAAGTTAAAACATAATCGCAAACAGTTGAAACAAATAAATATTGAAACCTTATGACAAAACAATATTAATGTTTCCTCCAATTTGCCCAAGTACTACTATTGCAAGCCACATATGTGGACGTTTACAACAAAATACTTGACCAGACTGCATCTTTCAATTCCAGTCCTTTAATTCCAATCCATGTCAGGGTTCCTTAGACAAATAGAATTAATAATTGGAGACTAACTTAAGACCATATTATCCTATTGAGGAGGGACATCACAAATGAGTTATACTCTGGACAATATCTAAGCTAACATACCTCCAAAATCAACCCTCCCATATAAAGATCTACTAGGACACACCCTGATCTTTCATAATAAGGTTGTCTCATTTAATTCAATCCCTAGAGAACTTATGAAAACTCCATACGCAAGCTACACATGTAGACGTTTACGAATGAGCTCCCACTTCTCACATGAACTAAATGTTTGTCTTTAAGAAATCTCATCTATTAGAAATTATGAATAATAAATTAAGTAAGCTACACGTGTAAACGTTTACCTAATAATTTACCCACTTCCAATAAGGGATTTCTTTGTGGAGGTCTTATATAAACAACTTAGTAATTTTAACTTCATAAGGTTCAGTTGCACTGATTATTTTATGTAGCCATAAATTATAACACTACTAAAATTCTATCATGCAAAGCATGAACCCCAAATAGTTATAATTTAATTACATAAAATAAATCACATAAGCATGCTTTAAAGCTGTAAATAAAAACATTAAATATGCTCCTATTATGTACAACATGCTTCGATGTTGCGCAATTAATTAAACACATATATCATGCGAGAACATATAATAAAGCAAATAAAAAATGTCCTCGTGGCCTCATGATAAAATTAAGAAAAAAATCCTCTCTATTACACTTTGGATTTATTTCAGAGATCTTCGACTGAGCTTCCACTACTTGGACTGTGATCTGAATTTATTTTCTGAATTTGGGCCTCCAAGATTTTGATCCATCAGAAAATTGGACAACTGGGCCTGTTAACGGATCGCGGGGTTGTGCACACATTGCAAGCCCGATAACCAGTGAGAACTTAGCTCGATGGGCCACCACCGGCGACCTGCCGCTGCCAGAGAGGGCCCAGGATCACGCAGTAGCCGCGCTCGCACATTGTGCGGCCGCCGATTGAGAAGCGAAATTTCCTCCATGTCTTCTCAGATCTAGTAGATCACACACAGCTCCCAAATCTTGATCTTCTTATGTTGCAACTTATGATCTTATGGTGTGTTGAGATCTGAGAAACTGAAGCCTATTTATAGGAAATTCTAGACTCCATTGGGCCAGACCAGGGACAAGAATGCAAATAGCAAATAAGGCCTCTCAATTAATTAATTCTCATATTCAACCCAGAATATAATTAATTAATTAATATTGATTCATTCCACTAGAGAATCAATATTGTCCTACCTATTTGCTACAACGTTGTGAGGGACAGGTTGCATAGGCTCGGTATATCCCACATTTAAGGTTACAAACATTCGTTAATTAATTTAGGCTCTGATATGCCATTTAATTAATTAACATATTATATTCCTGAGTCAATCCACTCAACCATTTTCAATTATACTTGAACTTAATCAGCCTGCAGGACTTTAGCATAACAGACCTTTTGAGCTGCTCAGGGAATGTCACCATCCTATACTGGATGTGGTTACCAAGTTCTTGTACCAGACAGTCATACACAAACTGCAATCACCCAAGATATATATATACAAGCTCAACTAGAGCCTTTCACTCCAACTCAAAGTGATACACAGTGTACGTATACTTCCGTACCTTCATTTAGGTTTAGGATCTCTTCAATCCATCAAGATCCAGATTCCTTTAATGTCAGATAAAGGAATCGATCTTAACTTAGGTCCTTATCAATGCCTACCCCCGCACGAGCATACCAAGTAATCGAAGACAAGATGTTTATTATCGCGTATGCTGCAGCCTACACCGAAAATCTATCATGAGACTGTCTCAACTGTGATAACCATTTATATTTTGCTAGGTCAGACGATCCATACAATCTTCTGTGATCTACTACACACCGTATGATCTCCCTATCGACGAGATAAGAGGATAAGAACGTTTGCGACACATGTTTGCTAATTCAGATAGGAGATGATCATACAACATTTATGATTCCCAGTATATTAACCAATCAACCTTGTACATAATATACCAATCATAATGCTTTCAGTATATAAATTCATCACTAACTCCAGTTCTTTCAAGGTCCTGCACACTAAAATAGACTCATCAAACTTAACATTGCATATTATCTCCACAAATCATGTAGTCTTATTGAGTACCCTATATCCCTAGTGAGAAGGATGCCCATAACCAAGTAACACCCCTTCATCATCTTTGGGACTGAAGGTATTCAGTTTTGACTTTCCATTTTTTTAACATACATGGTGAACCAAAAGCACGTAGATGAGTTATAGAAGGCTTAAGACCATGATAGACCTCATAGAGATTTTTGTGATGACGGCTGTTGATGGAACTTCTTTTCAGAGTATAGCATGCTGTCATCAGAGCTTCTTCCCAATATCCTTCTCTTAAACTGGCTTTTGCGAGCATGGTCCTCACTGCTTCTTTGAGTTTTCTATTTCTTCTCTCAGCAAGGCCATTTTGTTGAGGAGTTCTTGGAGCTGACTTTTCGTGAGCAATTTCAATGTCTGCACAGAAATTCATCAATGGTCCATTGCAGAGCTCAATTCCATTATTGGACCTTATTCTCTTCACAGTCACTCCTTTGTCATTTTGAACCCTCATCATCAGTTCTAGAAGCTGGAGTTTGACCTCGTCTTTAGTTTTCAACAGCCTCATCTAAGTGTATCTCGAGTAGTCATCAACAACTATAAGAGTGAACATTTTTCCTCCGATCGTGGGTGGCTTGAATGGTCTAAGTAAATCCATATGTAGCAATTCCAGAATTTTGTCTATGCTCGCTGTAACTAAACGATTTTTGAACGAAGTTTTCGTTTGCTTTCCAAGTTGGCATGCTCTGCAAATTCCATCCTTTTTTAATCCAGTTTGCAGTAGACCTTCAACTGATTTGTGCTTTGCAAGATGTCCGTTCGAGTTAAAGTTGAGGTGGCTTAATTGATTGTGTCAAGGCCAGTTTGTGCCTTCTTGGGAGCTTGTTGCGACTAGGCTAGTGTCAGTTTGTCCACTCTCCCAATCTACGACATAGAGACCTCTTTTTCTAATTCCTCTGAGAATGATCTCCTTGGAGTCTTTATCCTTGATATAGCACTGAGACTCGGCAAATGTCATCTCATAACCTCTCTCGATAAGTTGGTTGATACTTAGCAGGTTGTAACTGAGGTTGGTGACTCAGGACACGTTCTTGATGGTGATTTCATTGTATTCCATGCTTCTTTTTACAATGACACGACCCTTTAAATCATCACCGAACACCACTGGTGGTCCTCTCGCCATTTCTAGTTTAGTGGCAAGTCCTTTTCTCCTGTCATGTGTGCGGAACACCCACTGTCCAATATCCTAGCTCTTCTTTTCTTGTGCTGGAACTAACTTTGATATCCCTGTACCTGCATCACAAAGGAAGTTAGACTCTAGGTACCAGATTCTCTGTGGGTCCTGTAGTGTTAGTCTTTTGAATCCATCCTTTTAGAATCCAAACTTGCTTCACCTAAGTTACTGGTGATTTCTTCTCTAACTTACTCTTCCTTCTGTAATAATGGATGCTATTTGGATGCAATGCAGAAGGAGTAGTAGGTGTGTGCAAACTCTTTCTCGAAATTGAGTTCTTGTGAGAGTCTCAAAAACCTAATCTCGGGTGTGAAGTCAACCTAGCCCTTAAAACTGAAACCTGGTTGGGCTCAGACCTCAAGTAGGTGTTCCCCTTACTTGGATGAATCCTTTTGTCATACGAGTTATGATTAAAAGATCTCAGATTTTTGAAATCCGGATGCGAAACTAATTTTCTCGATTCAGTTTCAGTTGTCAAAATTGGTTTCCTTGGAGTTGGAATATATTGCTTCACCAATTTCTTAGGCATATTTGGTTTCCTCTCACATTGTTGTTTTCTCAATTTAGGAACTAAGTTTTTCTATTTAGAAACTACAATTTTGTTGCCTTCAACCTGAGCAGACAAACTGGAGTTTTTTACAATATTGGCTACTCCTTTGCCTAACAACTTTACTTCGAAATTGGAATTTCCTATGAAGTGATGATCTTTGAGTTTTCCAGTTTCTGAAGTAGATGCATGATTGCTCGAAATATTTTCAACAAAACCTATCCCTGACTTGTCATTAGGATCTCTTTGAGCTTGTAGAGCTTCCTCGGTTTTGCTTGTGCTCAAATAAAGTGAGAAAATGAGTTTTTCCTCTTAAGCAATTTTGAGTTTCAGAGAATCACATTCCTTAGAAATATTTTGAAAATTTTTAAGCAGGAGGGAATGTTCTTCTCTAACTTTGGTCAGTTCCTCACTGTGTGACCTCGATTTTTCAATCTCCTCGGTCAAAGTAGAAACCTTAAGTTTCAGTGAGGTGTTTTCACTAACTAAAAGATTTTTTAAATGATAAATTTTGGAAAATTCTTTGGAAAGATTTTTGAGGGAAATATCATCTAAATCCAAGCAAGTAGATTCATTGTTCTCGTCAATGTATGCAAAAGAACTAGAAATGAGTTTAGAGTCAGTTACCAGTTTTTCAGTTTCTGGTTCTTCAGCTTCCTCATCTGAAGCATATTTTCCTATTGTGGCCATGAAGACCAGTAGAACTTCCTCCTCTGACTCATCTTTTGACGTGTAGTAGCCATCATCATTGTCAGTAATATCTGATACTTCAATTCTGGAGAGCATGGCCTTTGCGACAGCTTTTGAAGCTCTCATTTCGAAAATTTTCTTCAATCTGTCTCTCTCCTTTTTTATCAACAAGAGGGCACTTATACTTTAGGTGATTGGGAGAATTTCACTTAAAACAAGCTTTTAGTGTTCTTTCAATAAACTTTGATCACCTCCCTGAGAGCTTTCAGTTTTACTTTTGCTCTCTCGATGAGATTGGTCAGTTTCCTCATTTGCTCCTCCAGTTCAGCAACTGAAGTTTCTTCCTCTTTCTTGTGGGAGTATGATATTGTAGGAGCATTCTTTGATGTTGATGTATGACCAGTCAGTTTCTCAGTATGGTAAGGCTTCTTAGGTCTTCTTTGGAAGTCCCTCTTCACGAAGAAGACAACATCTTCCTCATTCGCGGATGGTGAGCTTGCTGTTCGAACTACTTCATTCTGTTGCCATCTGGATGTCCAATTCATGTGCTTGTAATTGGGCAAATACATTCTTGGTGGTAATTTTTTATAGATCTTTCTTTTTTAGGCTGGTGGTTTTCACAAACCAGTCTTCCTTAGGCATATTTGAGAGAATTTTAGCGTTGAGATCAGCAACTGTGTATTCTCTCCACGAGCTTTTAAGTTTGCAGACTATTGCATTAAACCAAGCTTCAATTGATTGGATATTTTCCCCGGGAAGCATTTGGAAAGATTCATATTTATCCACAAAAAATTGCATTTTGTTGCGCTTCATTTGGTCAGTTTCTTGGCATAGAGTGCCAAGAAACCCCATACTTGTTTGACATTGTCGTATTCTAGAGCTCCTTCAACCAAGACTTCTAGTAGGGATTCCAAAATCAGCTAATGCGCCATTAGGTCAAGGTGTGCACGGGCCTTGTGTTCGGTTGTCCATTCAGTGTACGACTTTTCAACGATCTCTAGGTCATCGGTGTAGGGTTTTCCCGTAAACCAAATCACCAAAACCAAACTGAACCGGATCGATTTATGGATATTGTGCATAATTAAATACAAGATAAAACCTAGCATGCTCCTATGAATTTAATTCGTAGAATTGTGGATTGAGGAATTACCGTTATTCCGTAGTGTTTGAACCGATCTTTCGCGTTTGAATTTCCAACTTCAATTCAACCACACGATTCGATTTAATCTGCGGAAGCAGAAATTAGTAATCTAATTTCTTAGAAAAAATCAAAAACAAAGAGAGAAGAAAAGAGAAATATGTTCTCCAGATTAGATCTTCAGGGCTATGTCCCAATGCTGCTCACATCTGCTACTGGTGAGGATTCCACATATCTGTGTTGTAGGCCGGAGCAGAAAAATCCTTCTTCTCCCCTCTATAGGCGCCGCCCACTCTCTCTCTGCCTCTAGGGTTTCACTAATTTGAATGTGTTCAATAGTCGCTAGGGTTTCCAGAGAGAATGGTCTATTTATAGACCAGGTTTTATCCCTAATGGGCTACTGGGCCCTTTTTCAGCATATTTAATTGGGCTAGTCCTAGGACCTAATGCAAATAATAAAGTGGGCCTATAATTAATTAATTCTCATGTCCACAACCCAGGACATAATTAATTAATTAATATTAATTCTTATTAACCACAGAATTAATACTGACCTACCCCTTTATTACCACGTTATGAGAACGGGCTGCATCAATTGAGAATCCCCATATTTAAGGTTACCGGACATCCATTAATTAATCGGAGCCTCTGACAAGCTCTAACTACAATTAATTAATATCTTATAATTCCTGAGTAGTACCACTCAAACCTTATCACTCGTGCCTGAACCTAATCAGCCTGCAGGACTTTGGCACGATGAATGTTATTGAGCTCCTCAGGGAACGTCCCCATCCTATTACTCGGATACGGTTACCTAAACCCAGTCTCAGGCGGTACTACACGAACTGCTATTACCTAAGATGCGGATATACGAGCACGTTACTCAGGCTCTCCACCATGGCAAGTCAAAGCAACAGTCAACCCATGCAAACCCCTGAACCTTTGTTAGGGTTTGGACTCAATCAATATAATGAGATCTTGTATTCGCTGATGTCAGACAGACGAATACATCTCATTGCGGTCCATCAATACGCCACCTTTGCGTACCAGCATGTCAAGTAACCAAGACAGACTACTTATTCCGACAATGCCGCAGCCATCCGGACAGATGTATCCTCATACGCTGTCTCGGCTGTGATCAGGTTTATGTCTCACTAGGTCAAGTGATCATACTGTCTTCTGCGATCTACAACACGCCGTATGATCATCCCTATCAGTGAGACAAGATGATACCATTGTTCATACATGTAAGATTGTTAACAGATAGGAAAAATAAACCGTTGTATATTCATTATAATAAATGTTTTCAGTATACAAAACCTATCAATCGGTTCCTCCAAGTTGAACATTGACCTTTGTAATCTTTAGAGATCCATTGGCTATCACCTCAGCCATCTCTGGGAGAATGTTCTGCAGCATTATAAGAGACCTCTTCTTTCACATGTTGTACTTTTCTGTAGAGTACTTGGGAAGCTTGGTGATATTCGTCATCTTTAATGTATCTGAGCTAAATCACAGAAAGAAGCAAGTTCAAGGAATGGCTAAGCAACTCAACTACGACCAGCTTGTAAGGACTGACCGGTGTTGATACCACTTGTTGGTCCTGAGATTGGAGTAGTTTTGTATGCATCAGAAGTATTAATATGCTTGCACTTCTGAAAACTGAAACTCAATTTTTAGTTTTCAGTTTCCAAAAACTTGATTTAGTCAAACTTAAACTCTAATAGTTTGAAGTTTCAGTTTACAGATATACACTTCAATACTTAGAAAGTATTGAAGGTTTTGAATAAGCTTGAAAACTTAACTTACAGAAACTTCAATAAAGCAGTAAATGACTGAGGATATTTATAGTGGTTCAGAGCCTTAAGTCCTACGTCCACTCTTCAAAATTTAATTTGGGAATTCACTAAGTAACAGGTTACAAGACTTCTCACGATCTGAAATTAGCTCGTTGGATGCCAATGTCCTTCGGCCTACTAGCTCACTCATCTAGAAACTTGGTCGTCTGCTTCCTTCTACAGTCTTGAAGTGAGGACACACCTCGCATCCTTCAAGCTGGAAAGTTGGATGTTTGTTGTTCTTCCCAAAACTTCAGTGGTTGGCTATGCACATAATAATCAGATTTCTGGAATGGAAAACGGACTGTTGCCAAATGATAAGCTTGAGCGTGGAAAGCTTAAGCCTCGTGTTCTCGAATGACACACAGAATATTCAGAGTGCTTGAGAGATTTTGAGTTTTGACTTTGACAGAGTTTCTTCTTCATTTTCACGTAAGTTTCAGGCGTTTATTTCTGTCAAAGTGGTCTACTATTTATAGGCAGATTGGAGACCATTTGAATTTCTATCCGTTAGAGACAAGAAATCATCCGTTAGAGACAAAGATTATATCGTCCAATCATCGCCCATTTTCTCTGCTTTGATCTACTTTTATCTTTTTGCAGTGTACTTTCACCTGCTCTCGGCCAGAGCTAGTTTTAGTACGAGAAACTTAAAACTTAAGATTCCTCGTATATGATTGTTGGCGGACACTTTAAGGAATCTTGGATCAAACTTTGAGTTCCACTCAGATTCCTTTTGTCTTCTCAATTTTCACGTGCTCTTTAAGCTTTGAAAATTAAAATTCTCCAAATTTCAAGTTTTAAGTTTCTGATTTCCTTTGGTGAAAAATCAGTTTCAAGAAACTGACTTTCTTGCCATTTCAAGTTTCAAGTTCCGAAACTAGATTTTTTATTTCTAGTTTCTTAGTTTCTTCATCTTTAAGTTCTGAAACTTGACTTCAACATCTGGAGCTTTAGCTTCTAACAATTTCCCTTTTAGAATTACATGTAGAAACTTACTAGAAACTTAAAGCTAGTTTTGACACACCAAAACATCAAATAGAAGGTAAACAAGTTTCCCAGTTTCTAACAGTTTTTAATCAGATTCTAGAGTAATTATCTTGGATTCATGCCTAGGGTTTATTGAATTGATCAAATTAATAATCAAGGTTTATCAATTCTTGGGCTAATTCTAAATCTGAGATAGTTGGCTAATTAGGTTTTTAGTTAATTAATTTAAGACTGTAAGGTGAGAATTAATTAATGGGATTAGGAATTGATGATATTTCAATTTGTCTGAAAAGAAAGGAATATGTCATAGGAATAAATCTGAGGTTTTCGGGAGTTTAATTTTTCTAGAGACCGAAAGGGTAGAATCATTCAATAATCTACCTTATAAATTGCCAAAATTGGGACTTTATAATAGGGGTGTTCATGGTTTGGCCGAAACCGGTCAAACCGGCCAAACCGGATTAATTTGGCCGGTTTGGCTGGTTTGAAATTTAATTTTCAAACTGGTGGTTTGAAAATTTTGAAACCGGTTAAATTTGGTTTGGTTACGGTTCGGAGATTCAAACCGGCCGGACCGGCCGTATTTATATGTGTATATATATATATATTAAATATATTATAACTAATTAATATAATTTGTAGTTCATTTGTTAAGTTTCTACTTTTTCATACAATTATTCATGTTTAAATTTCTTAGCCAACATACTCTAATTTTAGTTATATTTTTTAATAAAAATTTACCTAATAAATATTATTAATTTATATAATTTCTTTAAGATAAATCAAGTATGAACATTATTTTTATAATTTTACACGTCTATTTTGATTTTACATTAAAATATAAATATAAGATTTTTAAAATTAAAATCACATTATTTGTAACAAATAATAGAAATCAATTAATTTGTATTTAGGCCCTAGTTTTCTACAAATTATAGTAGATTGTTGAAAGTTGAAATATATTTCATTTCAAACCGTCAAACCGGCCGGACCAAACCGTTTTTATATGGTTTGGCCGGTTTGGTTTCAAAAAATTATTTGGCCGGTTTGGTTTTGAAAATTTTCAAACCGTACTTATTGGTTTGGCCGAGATTTTTCTTCCAAACCGGCAAAACCGGACCGCGAACACCCCTAATCAAAACTGTTTATGTAGTCAATTCTATACATAGTCGATTTTGCAGGATATGCACCAACAACTAGAAATTGTTGGGTTTCTAAATAAGAGCATAAATCAAAACATAGCAAGGTAAAATAAAGCAAGTAAATAACACGTAGGTTGGAAATGACTAGAACTCGTTACAGGGTGATGTAACACGATCTATCGCAATCGCGGGTAGCTCAGCCGTCCACCGATTGTATGCGGTCTCGCCTAGTCCACCAGGAACTCGCTCTCTAGAGCTTGATGTGTGGACACGTCATGCAACTACTAGCTGGAAAGTGTTGGATGATTGAGTTCTTCCCAGAACATAAGGGTTGGTTGGTCAGGTGGTGTTTCATCGGAGTTTCTCAAGGAGTAAGAAACTCTACTCGGATTCTTTTTTAGAAAGTAAGAACTCCGAAAATAGTTCTAGCAAGATGCTAAGAGCCTCGTGTATAAGAAACACAGAGAGTTATCAG
The DNA here is from genome assembly GCA_026898455.1 of Plectranthus barbatus. Lineage (NCBI taxonomy): Eukaryota > Viridiplantae > Streptophyta > Magnoliopsida > Lamiales > Lamiaceae > Plectranthus > Plectranthus barbatus. Next base: position 1,748 of record JAPKLW010006216.1, on the reverse strand, counting down.
AGCTTTTGGAGCCTAAAGCTTGAGCGCTTATAGATCGTAACTTCTATGGAGTCAGTTTCAGTGGAGATAGTTTTCGTAGATTTTGTTGCATTCGTAACCTTCTCTTTCTGTGCCTTAATCACTATTTATAGGCGTGAGCCTTAAGGAGATGGAGATTTAGCCATTTAAGACAAATTCAAATTCGACCAATGGGAAGTTCTGACGCAGTCTGCTTTCTGTGCAGCAGTACCGTCCGGAGCACTGCGTTAGGTAGACCTTTCTACCTTGTGTCAGAACAAATCTTTTTTCCCAGTCTTAGGAACCCAAACTGGTAGATTCCTAAGTAACTTGGTCTTTGTCTTTGAATGATGCAGACTTGTAGAATCCAGTCTTTTCAGGTTAGCTCATTAAAAACTTACGGTTAGCACATTCTCTTTATCTCTTTGGATGTCTCGTCTCGCTAGTTTCTTCTCCACAACTTTAAGAAATTGGTTGTTGATTCTTTGTTGCTGGCAACTTGTCAGTTTCCAGATACTTCAGCATTATCGTCGCCACTGACTTCAAGACCCAACCTCTGAGATATCTAGCTTCTATTACAACTTAGTAATCCTATACAGAATATTACACGTTTTTGAGCTAAACTCACGTTTAAATACTTGTCAGTGTTATATATTTTTTAACTAATAACTAGTTGGTTTGACATATCAAAACATAAACAAAAAAGAAGAATTGGAACGTAATTTCTAACAATAAACATTGTTCTATGTGTTAAATTAGATTATGATTGCTGATGAATGAAACTATTAAGGATTAATTATGTTTTGCAACTCCTTAATTATGGAGTTTTAAAGTATATTTATAAATGCATGTGGTCCTCTTAGCAAATTTAAAATACGAAATAAGTAAATATATACTTTTATTTTTATGGAGTCAGTCTTATCATTAGTTATAAATACCAATATGGGTTGTACGACGGCAGCTTTATCATGTTCATGATATTTGTACCTAAGATAGAGAAGACAAAAAAAGTGCAAGTAACAGATACCAGCCCTAAGCGACTCAAAACGACCAGCTTGTAAGGACTGAACACTCTTTTACCACTTGTTGGTCCCGGTTTATTAGAGTATAATATATATGCACAATGGAAAAAATTTTATATGTAAGTTCGGTATCTTGCACTTATGACGTGTTAGCTTGGTTTGTTCAAATCTCTTAGGTATTTGATGTTTGCTTTGTCTTAACTGTCAATATTCAGTATATACTCCAACACTTGAGTGTTGGGTTTCAAAATGAAATAAGGCTATACTGATAAAAAATAAATAAAGCTGTAAATGACAAACAAACTTATAGTGGTTCAGACTAAACCGTCCTACGTCCACTCTTCAGACACTTGGTCTGGTAATCCACTAAGCTTAGAACGGTTATAGGTGCTCCTATGATCTATTTCATGTCGGTGAATGCCCCGTCCACCGACCCACAAGCGCACTAGACTAGTCCTTGTTAGGTTTCTTTCTTTGCACCTCCTCAGAGTGTGGGCGCACCACTCAGCCTCCTTGTAGCCCGAATGGGGTTTTTATAGTTCCCCCGAAAACTATCTCTTTTGCGGTAGGTAGCCCGTAAGATTTAGAGCACAAGATGTACTTGACTGTTATAGTTTTTCTTGGAAAGAAAAACTACCAAGTAGTTGTAGGGTTTTCCCGTGAACCGAATCACCAAAACCAAAATGAACCGGATCGATTTATGGTTATTGCACATAATATAAATTCACA
>JAPKLW010006215.1:0-17990 GCA_026898455.1 Plectranthus barbatus | reverse complement strand
CCCCCCAAACTTTGTCCTAATAATATCAAAGAAAATTCTCCAATAAAGCTCAATCACGGGGGTCAAAGATATGAAAGGCAAACAAATGATCAAGTAACACCTTATACTCCCAATGTGCAAGGTAGGACTAGGAACCGATGGCCTAATATCATTTTCTAGTCACATGCTCATGCTAATAGATCGAGAATAGATGCAATTTCTAGATCTCTCGCTCTCAATCTCGCCTCTCACAATCGAAAAGGATATGAAAATATCAAGGCTCAACACACACAACTTTTTGTCAAGTCCAACGTATTAACCAAACACAAAACTCGGTAATTTAAAAGTTAAACTCAAACATGCTTCGATAACAAGATTCTGCCCTATCATAGGTTGAGGTAAACCTCAAACTTCACTAGTAAATCATCAGTAAATCTCAAGCCTAGTTCGGGTTCAACATACACACACAATCACACAAACAATCCTAAAAAAACCAACTACATGCAATCAAATCTAAATGGCAAGGAGAATGATAGAATGCATTACCCATCAGTTACCCATCGGTATCCACGATCGAACCGCTTCTCCAATGCCTTGTGGTACCTACTCAACATAAACACAAACACCACCAAATTTGAGCATAATTCATTTCCTTAAGATCTCATTTCCACCAACATACCACAAACCAAAAATCCAAATGCATAAGACATTACTCCACTAGCACCACCATTCAAACCATTATCCAATCATCAACATCCACAAACTAACAAGATAGGAAGTATAAACACATGCCAACTCAAAAATAATTCCATACATAACCAAGACATACCATAAATCATTCATCCAAATCCAAATCCAAGGTAAAAATATCAATCATTATACAACAAAATCGAATCAAATCCATCCAAAGGAGAAATCATCCAACAAAACAAACTAAATGCAAGAGATAAAGAAGGTAGGAGAGTAGAAGAATAAACCGAGGCACCGGCTACCGGCACATCCCCCCAAACTTAGTCAAGTTAGACTAAGTTTGCAAAACGGTGGATGATGCATCGTCACTCCTCTCGATCTTGTAGTTCCTCCTAACAAATACAAACCAAACAAACTAAACATTTATTCAAAATCAAAATAACAAAAAGCAATTAAACAAAAGAAAGAAAATTGGTTGGGTTGCCTCCCAACAAGAGCTTCCATTTACGTTGGTAGCGAGACAACCTTATCATGTCATCCATTGTCAAAAACCTTGTGGAGTTTTGATATACCTTTCTCTCTTGATCGTACTTTACATGGAAGCAACTCGTCGACCGACTTCCTCCACCCAAACTTGACTTCATTATTTCTCAGAATTCTCTCAACACATGTATGCTATCTAACACATCATCTAACCATGTCACAATCACCAATGACCTTTCAAATACACCATCGAGATTATTATATCTCCTCAATCTATCTCCTTTATCAACCAACTCATAAACCTCTTTTACCTTCTTTGTTAGCACCATTTCCTTTTCAACCTTGTTTATTAATCGGGAAGGAAAAGCAAACACCATCTCTCCACATAGTTCTCCCGTTATAGTCTTCTCCTCACACTCTTCTTCCAGTAGTTGTGCAAAAACTGGAACTTCTTGAGTTTCCTCGGGTGAAAGCATCTCATAATCACCTTTCTTCATACTATCCTCATGTTGCACCAACTTGTTGGTGCCCTTATCCTCCTCATCTTCTTGAGGTAAATCTTCACCCTCCTTTTGTTGTTCTTCCTCTTGCACCACTTCTACCTTCTCTTCTTTGACTTCGTCCCTCTTTATCTTCGTATTTTCCATTGCCTTTTTCTCTTCAAATCACTCACTCTGTCCTTGGATTTCATCACAATGCTTGCACTCTTGTCTCCCATGCCTTCATTAATCACATTGCAACTCATTCTTGGAATTAGTCCCGTGTACTTTGAAACTCTCTCTTCTTGATCCGTTTCAATCCATGGCTTGGCAATGGTTGATTCTTGTGTTAGAGTCTCTTCGAGTTTCCCCTCATAATTCTCAAAAGTTCTTTCATTCACCACCTCACTATCTCTACGTGGCCTCCTCAACAAGTTTAGTTGTTCTTGCATTTGATCCAATTTGCTCCTCCACGTATCACTTTCTCTATACTCCTTCTCAACCTTCACCATATTGTAATCCCTTTGCTCTTCTGGCCATTGGTAATTACCTTCAAACATCTTCTCGTATACGCTTCGGAGACGCTTTCGTGGTCTTTGTCTTTCCAGCATTTTTGCTTTCATCTCCTCCCCTTGCCTTTGTAAATTATCAAGTCTCTCCAAGTTAACTCCTCGATGATTCTGCATTTTGACTTCCTCAAGTATTTGAGATTTGGATCTTTTGAATATACACCACCTACAAGAATCCAAAAGCTCCAATCACAAAACACCAACAAAACAAGTTTAAACAACAAATTTACTCAAACAAACAAAAACACAAACACCTAGCATACAAGCTTCACACTTCCCCTAATATCTTGTAACCTACTAAATGAAATCCCCGACAACGGTGCTAAAAACTTGATGCAGACTAAAAACTCAAACGAATTCTCAATGTACAACAAGGTTTAATTATAAATCCAGGTACTTCTTCCCTTCGCCCACTAGATTATCGGGATACTACGACAAAGTCTATTAGCTAGGCAATACAAAATCGTTGAGTAATATCTATCAATCTAGGCATTCAAATTAAACCTAAGCTAACAACATGTACAAAGCAATGAATTAAACCAACAATCATCATTTTTCAATCTCAAAACAATCACTTCAATTTTCTCCACAAATTTGGTAGAACAAGACAAACAAACACTCAAATGAGATAGAAAGGATGTTGAAATGAACGTAGATGTGATCCGATTAGGTAGAGCATCGATGTAAACACAATTTAATCTCTAGATGGATGATCAATTCACTCTAATATAGCCAATTCCCTTTGTACTGGCAAATCGGCCATTGATGAAATTAGAAACCTCAAAAATTTTCATTATCCATCCCTAACTCACTCCTAAAAGCTCGTGAATTCTAGACCTATGCACTTCCTTCGCACATGGATTGGATCGAGATACATATGAAGACATGCTATTCACAACATACCTCTCAATTATATCATTACAAAGTAAAATTGAAAGAGATCCATTACAATTAACAAGTAGTAAATGATTTCTTCCCAATTGGATTTGCTTGATCTTGATCTACCCCTCTAGCCTTCAATCCTTCACCAAGGTGTGGTAGATTTGCTCTTAGATACCTTGAATTAGGGTTGGAGATGATGGAGTATGGAATTCAAGAGAGAAACTATGTAGATTTTGTCTATAAGTGTCAAAAGTTTCGAATTCTCCCTAAAAAATGCGAGTTTCCCCCTTTTTATAATGGGTTTGCAGAGCCCCGGATCGCCCCGTCTGAGATTGGATTGCCCAGGATGGTTTGAAACTAAAAAACCGCCAACGCAGCCCGTTCTGGATCGCCCGGTCTAGATCTAGATCAACCGAAATTTCCCTCTGAATAGGCCAGATCGGTCGATCTTGTGCAGGATCGATCGATCCTGCTTTGAACTTCCCCAGATCAGTCGATCCTGCACAGAATCGAACAAAATCCTGCTCTGAAATTCTTCGTGCTGCTCCTCTGCTCATCCCGGTCGATCTTCACAACCTTAGCAACTCGGATCAGTCGATTTTCCACCAAAACTTAGCCCAAAATGATGAATTATGCTCCAAACCTATCCTACACACTCCAAATCACACAAAACACAACAAAAATAACAAAAAACATATGATATAGGCGTAAAATGAAGGCAAACGTGAATGCACAAGTATTGAAATATAGTTCATTTTACGCACATATCATTCGCCCAGCTCCAAGCCCACGAATGGGATATCCAAATTGCTAAGAGGAATGAAGCAGTGCGAAGTGTCAGCACACATCCAGAACGAGATGTTGCCTTTTTCGCAAAAAAAGAGTTCAAGAGAAGGCCTCAAAAGCCTTATCAAGCTGACAGATCTTCTGGACAAACGTCTACATCCAAGTCAGCACCATCACCTTCCTACCAGAAAAAATAAGGAAGAGAGCTCAATTGAAGAGTTTGAGGAGCAAATGAAGAAGTTGACTAGACTCCTTGAGATAGCCAAATCCAAGAAGGAAGGTTCACAGTCCAGTGAACAGAAGTTCAGCGATAGACCTCCCAAAGGTTGTTTTGAGTGCAACTCTCCAGACCACCTCAAGTACGAGTGCCCACTAGATTCCAAGGAGAAAAGGGAGCGCTTGAGGAGGATGTTCTAAAAGAAAGCCTGCAGAGCAGTTGCCAAGGCCATGCTTACCAGAACTGAGGTGCCTGACATCTCAGACAATGACGATGACTACTACACATCAGACGATGAGGCGGTGAGAGAAGCCTTCCTGGTGCTAATGGCAAAGCTGGCAGAAAAGGAAGAAACTGAAGCTGAGTCTACAATCCAAGTAAATCTCCCTATCTTAGTTTTTATTCCTATAGCATGCATTGAAGACAACTCTGAATCTTATTGCTCGGAACCAGAGGATGTCACTTTAGAAATCTTAAATAGAGAATTTGCTAAATTCTATGAATTGAAAAATGTCTTGGCTAGTGAAAATGCTTTATTGAAACTGAAGGTTTCAAAACTGACTGATGAGATCCAAGGATCGAAGTCAGTAAGTGAAGAGCTAGCCAAACTTAGAGAAGAGTATTCTATTTTACTTGAATCTTTTAAATCTATATTTGAAGAATGCGAGTCTCAAAAACTGAAATTTGCTAGTGACCAATATCTGTTCACTTTATTCTAGCACTAGCAAAGTTTCAGAAGCTCTAAGTTTACAAAGACATGCCTCTGATAGAACGTGCTTAGGATTCTTTGAAAATAATTTGAGCAATCATGCATCTATTTCTGAAACTAGAAATATATCGAGTTATCTTGAAAAGAATTCTAGTTTCAAAGTTAAGGAATAGTCAGTATGGACAAACACTCCTTAGTGGCCAATCAGGATAGAAGGGGGCAGTCAGTTTCAAAACTGACATCGATACCCAAGTTAAGAAACAGTTTGACTTACAAGTCGAACAAACCTGAGATGAAGCCCATAATGCCTAGGAAGTGGGATACGCAGAATATTCATAATGCAAGGAAACCCACTTCAGCAGCTAAAACTGGACTTTATAGAAAGTCAGTTTTATTTCTGGATTTTAGAAATCCGAGGTTCCTAGCTCATAATTCATATGAGAGGAGAACTTATCCGTATAGGAGGAACAACTATACGAGGTCTGAGTCCAATCATCTTTCCATTTTAAGGACAAGAAAGACTGCACACTCCGGACTAAGTTTCCGAGAACCTGATAGAAACTCAATTTTTAGACAGTCAGTTTCTAGGCAGTCAGTTCCTAGAAACTCAGTTTCTCGCAAGGTTTCACACACTCACGACCTTCCTTCAAACATGTACAAAGAATACATTAATTATTTGAAGAGGAAGAGAAATGTAGAAGGAATTGCAACACCTAGGTTTAAGGTGAAGCAAGTATGGATTCCCAAAGGCTGGATCCATGAGACTAACCCTGCAGGACACGCAGAAACACGGGTACCTTTTGTCTAACCTTATCTATTTTGCAGGTACAGGGTCACCAAAGTCACAAGAGGACCATTTGTCAGTTTTGGAGATGACTCAAAAGGCAGAGTAATTGGCGAAGGATGCTTGGAATGCAATGGAATCAACATTAACAATGTATCCTTAGTCTCCAATATCCACTACAATCTGCTGAGTGTGAGTCAACATATCTAATCCGGATATGAGGTGACATTTGCCGAAGAAGAATGCTGGATCAATGACAAGGACTCCAAGGAGACTGTGCTAAAAGGTGTAAAGAAAGGAAGTCTCTACTATGTGAATTGGGAGAGTGGAAAGCCTGACATGTGCCTTGTCGTAACAAGCTCATCCCAAGAAGGAGTCAACTGGCTATGGCATAAGATACTCAACCATCTAAATTTTTAGTAAATCAGACATCTTGACAAGCACAAACTTGTGGAAGGCCTACCACAAGTCAGCTTCAAGAAGAAATAAGGTGTCTGTAGAGCATGCAAGATGGGAAAACAAACCAGAGCATCATTAAAAAACTAGCCCATCACAACAAGGACAAGCAGAATCCTTGAACTGCTACATATGAATCTAATTGGACCAGTCAAGCCGCCAACCATTGGAGGAAAAATATTTACTCTAGTTGTAGTAGACGATTACTCCAGATACACTTGGGTCAGGCTGCTGACAACAAAGGATGAAGTAAAAATTCAAATTCCAGAGCTCATACTACAAGTGCAAAACAACAAAGGAGTCACCATCAAAAGAGTCAGATCTGACAATGGGACTAAGTTTTGCAACGGTCCCCTGATGCATTTCTGTGCTAATGCTGGCATTGCTCATGAGAAGTCAGCTCCAAGGACGCCTCAACAGAATGTCCTAGCTGAACGAAGAAACATGACACTAAAGGAAGCAGTCAGGATAATGCTCGCTGAAGCTTACCTGAAAGAAGGTTACTGGGGAGAAGCCTTGATGATGGCATGCTACAGTCAGAACAGAAGCACCATCAATAGTTGTCATCACAAAACCCCATATGAAGTCTTCAATGGTCGAAAGCCTTCTATAGCTCATCTTCGTGCTTTTGGTTCACCATGTTACATCCATAACAATGGGAAGTCAAAACTGAATACTTTCAGTCCCAAGGAAGATGAAGGAGTATTCCTTGGATATGGACATCCTTCATACAAGGGATACAGAATACTCAACAAGACAACAAGACTTGTGGAAGTAACATGCTCTGTTGTTTTTTATGAGTGATAAGTTCATTATTTTACTCACTTATCTATATTATTTTCTATTATTTTATATAGTTTTATTAAGTTTATATATATATTTTATGCACGAGTCTACTATATATGGTATTATGCTTATCATGGTGTGTTTTTGCAGGATTTAGGCTTAAATTCACTGGAAAACCATTCTGAAAGCAGTGACGTGCAAGAGTATCAGTGAAGGGTTCTTCCACATAAGTAATTCGGGCTATTGACCCATGAAAATGGATAGATCTTCAAGTTAGCTTTCCAACGCAACTAGAATCGGGTCAATCGGAGTTTAGGAGTGAGAGTTATGGCCAAAACAGTGAGACCGTGCAGATCGACTTCGACCGAAGGCAGATCGACTTTGATCGACGTAAAGGCACGCACGTCGATCGATGCCGAGCCACATCGATCGAAGTGCGGGCAAATGTGACAAAATTTGGTTTAATTTGAATCAAATCAGATCTTTTGCCCTAGACTTGATAGGATACACACCCACTCTTATAAATAGTCCTTATTTTTTAGTTTTATTGATCCTATTTCATATATTATTCAGCTTTGGACCTTTGAAGCATTCAACATACTTTATTTTCCAACACGAACCTTTATTTTTGTAAGTTATTTTTTATGCACTTTAATAATATGTTTTGTTTTGGTTTTCTATCTACTATGTGTGGCTAGAAACCCTAGCGGGTTCTAGGGCTATGAATATCAAATGCATGTTTAATTAATTAACGTTAGATTGCTTCGTTTTGAATTCCCGTTTGAACTGTTAGGATTTAGAATTAATCAGATCGAGAGATAGCATTAATTCTAGGTTTACAGTTGTTAATTGAAGTACTGAAAAGAGAAAATTGACAACAGGAAAAGAAATTCGAATACAATTAGAAAATCTGTCCTAGGGGAAGATTGTAATTGTAGGGTTAATCTGAGGAATTATAAAAGGTTGATTAGTATTGTGTTATTGAGGCCGACAAAGCATATACATTCACATGCTAGTAAGGCTACAATTGGCTGACTAAGAAATTGTAGTATATTATGATTTTCCACCAATGCAAGTTAATTAATTTATATGTGTTTTGATTGATAGTTTGCCCAAGAGTCTGTGTCCCTTTAATATGCATTCAAAACCCTTTAATTTTCAGATCTGTTTTCTTTAATAATTAAAACAAAATCCCTAATTTTCTGTTTACTCAAACAATAGATCTTAGGAATATAGCTAGTACAGAAAATAATTTCGTTACACAATTCCTCTGGGTTCGACAACATTAGGGTACTCTTATAAATTTATTTGCCATTGTTCTGCAATTAATCTATAGAATTTTACAGTGATCAAATTGGCGCCGTTGCCAGGGAATTGTTAGATATTATTTTGTTATTAGTTTACTTTATGATTAATTGGATTAATCAAGCGTCGATCGACACCCGCCCGTGTCGGTCGACGCCGAGCTGATTTTTCCCTATTTTCTCTTCCAGGTGGTGCATGAACACTAGGTCTCGAGGGAAGCCGCTTGAAGCCTTCAACCCTAAGATAAGAACCTCTTGCCGGAAGAAAAATCAGAAGGAAAAGATGGATCCATTGGAATATCGAAACTCACAGGAGGTTGACCCAAATATGCCTCCACTGGAAGATCCGGGTGCACAGCTTACAGCGGGGGATGCTCTAGCTCTTATTCAGGAGAGGTGCATCAGATGCGCAAGGTAGTTAGACAACTGAGAGAAGAAAGGGATATCGAAAGAGAAGTTGCACGAAGAAGGCAAGAAAGAGTGAGGCAACATCTGGATGATTCAGATGATGAGGAACTGAACGCAATGGGAAGGAAGTACAAGCCGCAGCCCGAAAATGAGGGATTCAATATTGGCATCGATGCCAACAATTTTGAACTAAAAACCGGGCTAATTCAGATGGTTCAGCAGAACCAGTTTGGCGAAAGAGTTGTAAAGGTTCCCTAGACACACCTGTGGATATTTGTGGAAGTTTGCGACGCTATCAAGCAAAACGGAGTCAGGCAGGACGTGATTTGACTAAGGCTGTTCCCATTTTCACTGAGGGATTAAGCCCGATCTTGGCTCACCGGACTTGACTGCAGCAGGATCCGAACATGGGAGGAACTGAGAGCTGAATTCCTCTCAAACTTCTTTCCACCCTCTGTCATCATTCAGAGGAAGATGGAGATTATACAATTCCATCAGAGGGTGGACGAGTCACTATTTGAAGCATGGAGCAGGTTCAATGAACTGCTCAGGAGTTGCCCCGGTCATGGAGTCGATGCAGAGGAGCAGGCTCACATCTTCTATCAGGGGATGAACGAGAGGACTCAAGAGTCCGTTGACAATACTGCTGGGGGGTCCATCATGAGCAAATCTGTAGAGAAAGCACTGAAGCTTTTTAAGAAGATGGCGATCCACCTAAAAAATGGGCGAACCCGAGGAGACCTCTATTTAAGGCCGTGGATAAAGTGGAGACTGAAGATCCTCTCAAAACTGAGGTTGAGAAGCTGAGAAAGGATTTGGAAAAATTGTCTGCGGGAGCTTTTATTGTTGCGGTTGCACAGGTGCAACCCAAAGCTCCTTCGGAAGTAAGCTATCTGAATAGAGGGGGATACCCCTACCAGCACCAGCTAAGGAATGGGGAATATCAATATTCGCCAAGGAACCACCATGGTTTCTCCTACTCTCACCCTGAGGGAACCGAGCTACCACCACCGGGATTTGAAGTTCAAAATGGAGAAGTGGTGGAAAAGAAGAAGGACAACTTGGATGATCTGTTGGCCAAATTCATTAAGGCCTCAGACCAGCGGTTTGGGAAGCTGGAGCAGGAAGTGACTGGAATACATACTACGGTGGATCGGATGGGAAAGCACCTGTAGATGGTTGAAATGCAGGTCAGTCAAATCGCCAACACTATTGGCGCGCACCACAAGCAAGGGCAACTGCCGAGCACTACTAAGGAGAACCCAAGGGTTCAAAAAGATTGCAAGGCTGTCACGCTGAGATCTAGGACGAGTTACAAAGGTTCCGAGATGGTTCGGGATGAGTCTGAAGCTGAAGAGGCGCAAAATCGTGCCACTGGAGGCTCGACTTTGATCGACGCAAGTCCCACGTCAATCGAAGTCAAGAGGACTGGAGAAGAATTGAGCGATGATAAAGGCTCGATTTTGATTGATGCATCTAGCATCGATCGAGGTGCATAGAAATCAACGTCGACCAAGGCGCACCTGCATCGGTCAAAGTTGAGGCCCACCTTGGGAAAAATTTTGGTGAAGTCTGAAGATCCAATCCCTCCTATGCCATTCCCTCAACGCTTTGCAAAGTAAAAGGAGGATTCATAATTCTCCAGATTCATGGAGAACCTGAGGAAGGTCAGCATCAACATCCTGCTGATCGAAGCACTGAAAGAAATCTTGGGGTACATGAAGTACCTCCGGAAGCTGATGAGCGGAAAGAAATAGTTCGTGGAGAACGAGACTGTGAAGATCCACGAGCAGTGCAACCTGCTACTGCAAAAGTAGGTGCCCATCAAGAGAAGCGATCCTGGATGTTTCTCTATATCGGTAGAGATTGGGGGATGCACGTTCGAGAGAGTATTGTGTGATACTGGGGCCAGTATCAACCTGATGTCATACTCTATCTACAAGCACCTCAATATTGGTGAGATGAGGCCCACGACGATCACACTGCAGATGGCGGACCTGTCTGTGTCCCGCCCGGAAGGTATACTAGAGGATGTGCTCTTTCATGTGGGCCATTTCATCTTCCCTACAGACTTCATGGTGCACGAGATGAAGAAGGACAAGAACATGCCCATGATCTTGGGGCGTGAGTTTCTCGACACCAGTGCCGCTGTCATTGACTGCCGAGGCGGCAAGATCACACTTCGGGCCAACGACGAGAAGATCACCTTTGTGATCGACAAGAGCAAGAAGAAGGCGAAGTGCAATCGGATCTCCACCACTTCAGATGCCAATGAGTCCAAGGAGGAAGAAGCTGCTGCGATCGAGTGGAAGTGCAGAAACGAAAGGGTGAAATTGTTAACTAAGCTGCTTCTTTCCGAGCTCACCACCATCATCAAAGATCGGAGAGTGTACATGGTGGACGCCAAAGATTGGCGAGTCTGGACCCGACCCCCTTGGCATTGATCTGAGGTATCGTCGAGCTACGATGTTAAATAAAGCACTTGTTGGGAGGTAACCCAACATTTTCAATAGTTCCCTTTTAAATTTTATTTTATTTCTAATTTTGTCTGCACTAACTTTATTTTGCAACATAAAAAACAAGAGGATTGCTTGACTTCGATCGACGCAGCGTGACGTCGATTGAAGTAAAAACCGTGGCGTGATGCACTTCGACCCGAAGATGAATCGACTTAGAAGGCTTCACGTCGACCGACGTGAGCCTATGTCGGACGACGCGAAGTGCCAAACACTGATAATTCACGCTGCGCGAGTTCAAAACCTCCGGGGGATAAAAAGTTGATGTCGGAGATCAACTACCAAGTATTATTCCCCCTTGTCAACTGATTCTCAAACTTTTTCCCACTCTTGAGTTGGAAATAAGTTTGGGGGGATGTGGACGAAAGGTGGAATATTCTATCTTTATTTTCGCTTTCAGTAATTTAATTTTTGCATTTGCATGTTTTTAAATTTTATTCTATTTTGTGGGGAAATTTTTTAGCTTTGACATATCCTGAATGAGATTGTGAGATTAGAATTGATTGAGGGCTGAGTTTGAATTTATAGGGATTGTGATTAGATGCCTATGAATGTGGAATACCGCATGATAGGGTTAACAAAGTTTACAAATTGAGGAAGGCTCTTTATGGGTTAAAGCAAGCACCAGTGCTTGGTATGAGATGCTGTCTCACTTTTTCCTCAAGAATGGTTTTTGGAAAGGGAAATTTGACACTACTATGTTCGTAATTAATGATGGAGAAGACATCCTCTTGGTACAGATATATGTTGATGACATCATATGCAGAAACTTGAAGATGTGTGAAAGTTTGCCAAACTAATGCAAAGCAACTTCCAGATGAGCATGATGGGCAAACTAACTTACTTCTTAGGTCTTCAAGTCATCCAATCAGAAGTAGGAATCTTCATCAACCAAAAGAAGTATACCAAGGACTTGATCACCAAGTTTTGTCCTGCGAAGACCAAGCCCTTGAGGATTCCTATGAGCCCGAGTGCTCAGATCAATCTTGATGAAGAAGGAGAGGCAGTCAACCCAACAACATAAAGAGGCATTATTGGGTCACTCCTGTACTTAACTGCAAGTAGGCCAGACATCTCCTACTTAGTTAGAGTATGTGCGAGATTTCAAGTTAATCCAAAGAAGTCGCACATGGAATCTGCCAGAAGAATAGTCAAATACCTCAAATGGACGGAGTCATTAGGTATTTGGTACCTAAAATCTGACAAACTGACTTTCAATGCTTATTCAGATTCAGATTTTGGAGGATGCAAAATCGACAGGAAGAGCACAAGCGGAACATGTCAGTTCCTAGGTCACAAGCTTGTCAGCTGGTTCAGCAAAAAGAAGCACTCAGTAGCCACGTCTACAACAGAAGCGGAGTATGTTGCTGCAGCAAGCTGTTGTGCTCAAGTGCTTTGGATCAAGCAACAAATGCTTGACTATGATGTAAATACTGGGTGCTTTCCAATCTTTTGTGATAATAGCAGTGCCATGTGCATCACAAAGAACACAATTCATCACTCCAGAACAAAGCACATCAACATAAAGAATCACTTCATCAGAGATCATGTCGAGAAAAAGGATGTCTCAGTTTAATATATCCGAACTGAAGATCAGTTGGCCGACATCTCCACAAAACCTCTCCAAGAGACCAAATTCAAGGAACTCTGTATCAAACTTGGTCTACTGGAGATTTATGAAGTCCTTATTGAAGAAGGCTGATGCTGAATAAAACTGAGTCCAAGCTCTCAGTTTTCAGAAAGACGGTGTGCAAAGAAGACACTCTTCAAGGCATCCAAAGAAGCAGAATCATACCTTCAGTCAAGCTACAAATTGACTTGATGAAGAGAAACCAAGTTTTGGTTTTCTTACTCAGAAGAATTCTGAAGGACGGATGTGGAATTAAACTGAGTTCCAACTCTCAGTTTAGGAACTGACTCTTAGTCAGTCGAAAATGTCGAAAGGCGGGATTTTGAATTCCAAAGAAAATCACTGTAGTTACATCGCTATTAATGCGTATCTCACATCGATCAATCAAATTTCAACACATATATTATCGCTCCTACCCACATCGCTCCAGTCAAATCTAAAATGCGCATCGCGAGGCCACAAATCTCAATTGTCGCCGAAGATCACGAATCGAAAGGTCACAAGGTACTCCTACTATATTCAAATGATCTTTCTTTCTGCTATAAATAGGGTTTTTTTGTTTCCTCTAAGAAACAAAAATTTTCTCCAAATCTCCACTTTCGAACCCTTCCTTCCAAGTTTATACTTCGTCTAAATCCAAATATTTCCTTAAATCTGGAAAAATGGTGATAGAGCCCAAACCTCCAGACATCATCTCACCACCCTTTTTGGTTGCGGTCAAAGAGGGAGAAAAGAAGTATGGGAGGTGCAAAAGATATTAGAAGCGTGAGAATAGAAGCCCGGAGAACACAAGACATCTCATAGAGGATGTTCTTGTCACTGCTGATGGACTACATGCCAATGTCAGCGCCAACAGATCTCCGAAGGGGCAAAGCTACTAAAGGCCAGCATGAGAGAAGTAGAAAGCAGGTCAGTACATTAAACCTGCCTTCCTCAAGCGACGTTGAGATGAAAAAGGGAAGACAACTTCTCTTGTCACGAGGAGCACATCTCAACGGAAGGCTTTCCAGCCCAAGAACACCAGGAACAACTCTCAGTTGTCCTTCGTGGATAAGGAGTTCAAAACAGAACAAAATAGCAACCAATTTGAAGAACAGCCTGAAGACCGGAAGCAGTCTAGTATAGTTCTTGTAATAGATCTGTAATAGGTTTCTTCTTGTTAGTTTATCCCTGTACTTGTAATGAAAATTATTAAAGGGTAACCTGACTTGTTGATGACAATCACTTTGTCCAACAAAGGTCTTCGTTCTTCAAACGCTGAACTTACACAATCCAGTGTAATTAGCAGGCTTTTGACTCTCTCCCCTTCTTAAGATTTAATTGCTCTAAACTGACAAGAAAATCAATCGAGCAATATCTCTTCAAGTTAATAAGGAGAAGATCTTATGTAAAAAGCCTAAATTGAGGGGGAACTTTTTTGAGTTCATGAGACACATTGTCAAACTGTAAAAACTCTAAATTTATCCTCACCTCATCGGCTTAGGTTCCAGATGGCTTTGACCACACCAAAAAGGGGGAAATTGTTAGGATTCTTTTTAGAGAATTCCTTCCTTACTTTTTGATGTTTTGGTGGGTTAAAGATTGTAAGTCATCTTAGTCAGTTTTTCCAGTTTCTAAAGTTCTAAACTTGTAATCCTTGTATAGGATCGATTTGAGTTGTAATAGAACTTAGGCTGAAGATTGAGCAAAGGAGAATGCTCGAGAACTGACTATCAACACGCCTAGCCTTGACCTAAAACTGTGTTGGAACACTCAGTTTAAGGTCCTACCATACTGACAAAGAGAAGTCAATATGAGGGCTTTCCCGGACTGACTAAGGAGAAGTCAGTTCAAGCCTTCAAGGGATTTCCAAACTGATAAGGAGAAATCAGTATAAGGGCATTTTCCATACTGACTATGGTTAGTCAGTATGAGGGTTTACCATACTGACCCTGGGAAGTCAGTATGAGGGCAAAGTTGTACTGACTTTTAATAGTCAGTATCAGAGCCTCTACCTTTAAAGAATGAGCTTTTCGAAAGATATCGAAGCTCAGTCGGACTCAGACATTCATATGCCCAAGTCAGTACGAGGTTATCCAAAAACTGGGATCCCTCGAACTGAGAAAAAGTCTGACATAAAGTTAGTGTAATGTACACTGACACTGCAGAGCAGAAAGGAGACCTAAGGCATGGGCTACGATTGGACAAGATAATTCATGAGTCTAATGTCAGGATTTATGTGTCTAACGGATAGAAATTCAAATTGCCATAGGTCCTCCTCTATATAAAGGTCAACCCCTCCAACCTTAATAGGTTACCTGAACAGAATTCAAAATCTGATAAGTCTCAAGAAGACGAGGGCAACAGTTTAGGACATCTCTCTACCAAAACTCTCTGAGTTTCCGTGTTCTCTAACACGAGACTTGAGTCTTCGACTCAAGTTCCCCACCGTGCTATCTTCTCCTAGCACGAGGCTGAAGCTTTAAGCTGATGCTCTTCTTGGTGATTATATCTTTCTGAGATATCTTCATAGTAGTCAGTTTCGTAGTCTGGGACTCTGATTCTCACGGGCGTATGCCAGCCACTTGTGTTCTGGGAAGAACCTCTAAACATCCAACCATTCTGGGAAGAATTAGTAAACATCCACCTACCGGAAGGAGGCAGCGGGGTGCGTCCCTACTTCAACCTGAAGACTGAGTCTACAAGGAATTCCTAGGCGAGTGCCACAGCTGTCCAGAGGACGGAGGAGCTACGGACTGTGTATAGATCGTAAGGAGACTTGTATTTACTTAGTGAATTATTCAAACCTTGGGTTTGAAGAGTGGATGTAGGATATTGAAATTTGAACCATTTTAAATCTCTGTGACTTGCTTTACTGCTTTCCTTATACTTCCTCTATTTTTCTGTTTCACAAACTGACTATTGAAACCTTCAACACTTGTCCAAGTATTGAAGTGTATAAACTGTGAAACTGACTTAAGACGGAAGAATGACTTTACTCTGTTTATACGGACCAATGCTTGTGTTATTTAAACTTCCACTGCATCCGCAAAACCTTCCGCTGCACATAATTGTACTCTGATTTTGGGACCAACAATTAGTTAATACATCTTCACATCGGTTCTATCTCGCTTTAATTCTTTTGCTACCTCATAACGGTTTGACTTCATATTCATTTGAGAATTATCTTATTTTTTAATTTAGTAATTAATTTTCTTAAATATTGAATGCAATCTAATCATATGTCCGATTTTATATTAGTTTTGCAACCACTTTGTGATTTCTTTTAATACTTATTATTTTATTTAATAATAACTTATGACAATATTTATTATTGATCATTTTATTGATATTTGAAACATTTTGTTTCCACAATTATATAATTGATAATTATGTAAATAATATATCCTTAACTAAAAAAACTAAGTACTTAATCTGATTGATCGTTTTGAGTTAATATTACGTAACTGTTTTTTCCTTAATTTATAAAATCAATTTCTTTTCTATAATTGATATTTTATATTGGTGATTTTAAATCTATTTTTTTATTAATGAGGAACATTTTGTACTCATGCAAAAAACTAAATTAAGAACTTAGACATAAAAGATTTTTTAAAATCATTTTTATTCTTAGAATTTATTAATAGACTTTTGTTACGTTTTATCATTACTGATTTATCTTACATGACCAATTTCTATTATGTATGTGACTACTTTGTGATTTTATTTAGTATTTTTTAGTTGTTATTTTACTTATTAATAAATAATGTAAACTTTTTCAAGTTTATTTCAATTGATCAATCAAATCAATATTTAAATAAATAACATTATAAAATCAAATTGTTATTATATTTGTAGCCACTTTAATAATATTCTTAGTCCATTTTTTTTAATTATTCTAACACTAATCTTTTTAATACGTTTCTCATATTTATGAGTTGATAATTATATAATTATTGTTTTATCAACTATTAACTTTAGATAAATATTTTAGTCACTAATTTTTAGGTCTAAATATATATAAATAAAAATTAAACTAATTGTAAATTAAGCATTCACAATCAATGTAATATTCATTAAGTTTTAGCATAATCTTCGATATCACTTATCATGCTATGGAAGATAATTTGTTAGGAAAATATTTACTAATCAATTTAATATCTTGTGTGATATATATTTGTTTAATAATATGACATTATATTAGTTTACTTATACATGTATTACTTTTTAAGACTTCAATATAAAATATTAAATATGTTATAAAAGTATAATCCACAAAACTGCTTAATACATATTCATACATACGTCAATAAAATAAAGAATAAAAATCTCATTTCAAGCAATTCAAAATGACGAGAATGAGATTAGAAAAGTGATATTCAACACTCATCAATAATTATTTATTCTTAGCACTTTCCATACACTAATTTGACCAAGTTCTATGAGTTATAGAAAATTTACATGACAAAAGTTCTTATCTATAATAAGAAAAAAAAAATATGATGAACCATACAATACAAATTACAATTGATCTGCTGATCTCGCATTGAAATGTGAAACTTTGAGCAGATATGCATTCCTTTAATTTTATCTTCGTCCTTACAAAATACTTGATTCATTGTTTGATCTCATTTGAAATCAAATAATATGACTTACAATACAAAAAAAATTATGACTAAACTAAACAAATAAGCATAATTCAATTTTTTTTTTCATATGGGAGGAAATAGATAATGATAAAATTGTAAATAGATGACTTATATTTATAGTGCAAAAATAGCAATAAAAGGCCCAAAATTTTATTGCCGTGATTTAAGGATTGTGTTTAATTTAATTATCAATTATAAAATCATGATGAAATTACTTCCTTAATCAATAAATATATTTCATCTATATATGTGGAAAATCAAAACATCATTGATTAAATCAATTGTAATCTCCTACTTATTATTGAATTGTTGATTTTAAATTGATTTTCTGAAACTTATAAATATATTCAAAATTACGTACTCCACTAATAAGCCTAATAACTTTATACAATCTTCTTTCCTTTTTGATATATATCATTTAAACATTAAATACAAATTAGATTTATTTAATATAATTAAATTGGAATTGAGTTTATATATATAAAAATTATGATCAATTCCATACAATCGTTATATATAATGTACATAATGATTAATAAAATATTTTTTATAAATAATTATAATTATTTTATTTTTTAAAAAATCTTATAAGATTTTATATCATTTTTCAGTTTTCGTAAATAATTCATAAATATTTTTTATGATTTTTTGTTCAATTTATTATAGATTATTTTTAATTTTTGT
>JAPKLW010006214.1:0-17997 GCA_026898455.1 Plectranthus barbatus | reverse complement strand
TGTTCTGTAATTCAATAAAATCCATTTAATCCTGTAGAATCACCTATGCAGTTCATATCAATCACAAAATACACCAAAATGCAAATTCAATATTAATAAAAACATAATTTATGATAACAATAGAAAATAGTACTACAATTGTTCAGCTTCTCGAGCTTCTACTTCTCTACACCAATTTACAATCCTAGCACCTACAAGCTGCCTATAATGAACTGTAAACTCTTAAGTAAGTTCACTAACTAGAGCTTTCCTCCTTCTAAGTAGGAACCTATCAACAAAAATCATACAATATACTCCACAACTATGTGAATCTACCTGCATGGGCATCTCAGTAACATCCTTGATCAGAGAAAAATTACCAATGATTCTTACACGAGGAGGATCGACCCTGTCCCAGTACCCGACAACATCAAGGACACGGGGAAGTAATACAAGAAGTGGTCGGAGCTCCGTGTCCCGCTTCAGATAGAGCACTGGGTCAGATGGATCATTTAAAGTGTAGAGAAGTGAGTCATATAACTCAACGGTCCAGCTATGAAGATCAATCCGTATAGTGACCCAGTGCTCGTAGAGATGGACAATCCCGATCACCTAAAATACAAATCAACACAATTAAACTTAACATGAATACTAATAGAACAATTTAATCTAAAAATATGTCACTTACATGTTTGGCCTTGTACCAACTCCTAAAGCCAGACATTCCACCACTACCCTGGACAGCTTTCACTAGATCTTCATGGGGCTTCCACCAATCGTAATCATCAGCAGTACCTCTAGAATAAGGAGGGTACGGTGGGGCCCATCTCTGGCTCCAGCGAGGGCGGCAAAGAAGTGTATCTGCGAGGTCCCGTATGAAAATCTTCAACCTCTGAGTAACCCTGGAAGCCACCGGCTCCACAATATACTGACCCACACGATCAACTACTGGCCCCATGAGTCTATCTGCGACTGGCTCAATAAGTCGCTGAGCCACCGGATCAATCATGGTATCTGCCAATGGCTTAATAAGCCGCTGTGCCACTGGATCAATGATCAGATTCGCTAATGGATGTATAATCTGCTCCGCCAGTGGTGGCACATCTAGCTGCGCCGCTGGATCAATCATGCGATCTGTCACTGGAACAATCATGTGATCTGCTAGTGGCTGCACGAGCCGACCTGCCAGTGGTGGGAGAAGGGTATCTGCCAGTGGCTGCACGAGCTGACCAGCCAATGGCACTGCAAATCGCACCATCTCATCGATGGACATCTCGTGCCCCTCGTACCATGGAGGTCGTCCGGTCTGAAAAAATAATATAAATATTAAAATAAAATGTAAAATATAATCAAATAAAAATTATAAACCAATATTTAAATGTAAACACAAGTACCTCTAGAGGCTCAGTAGATAAGGAACGCGCACGCCGTTGGCGCTTCCTAGCCGGCCGGCGAGGAAGCTCAGTATGCTGGAATGAAGAACGGACCGAAATCTCAAAACCGCTCCCCATATCGAACACTGGCGATGGCTGCGGCTGCGGCGATGGCTCGCGGTGTGGCTCAGGCGATGGCTGGAGGTGTGGCTGAGGCGATGGCTCTCGCTGTGGCGGAAACTCCGGCTGCTGCGGAACCCTCCTCAAAGAAGACCTCGAGGTACTAGCAGATGGCCACTGAGAGGCTGATCGTCGGGGCTTGAAGCCCCTATAAGGTATAAATCTCCGAATCAACGGGTTCTCAGCATTCCTCAAGCTGAGCCAACTCTCAGAATCGGCCTCATCATCAGTCGGCTGCAATGTAGTACTGCAAAGCATGCTGAAAAGAAACATAAATCAAATAATACTTAAATTATAATATAAGTATTAAAAACTATAAACAATAATTACCTCATGTCTGAAAAAACGGGTGAAGTCGGAGTCCCGAATATAAAGAGGTCTCCACAACAGGCATCGAGGCCTAGTCTCCTGACCCTCCTCTGGCTCAATGCGCATCGCAACTAAGGCTTCCAGATCAGGGATCACCTCGTACGACCATGCCTACACAATAATGTAAATAATTTACAATTCTAGTCTTTTATAAATTAAAAAAAATAAAAATTACAAACAATTACCTCCGACACCCAAAAAGGGCCATATACATGCACTAAAAGCACCCTCTCTGTCTTTGATGATGTGATCACGACAGACATCTAATGCAGCAAAATACTGAAGGACCACGAGCCCCAAGGGAATGCCCTCCACTGATGAGGTCTCTCCACCAATGCATAAATCCAGGGGTCTACGTGTCGCTTCCCATCGTGGCACATCAGCATACGGTAGACAAATAGAATCTGAGCGATCTTCACGTAATCATCAGCAGAATCGCTCAGATTCAGCTCGGTTTTCATAAAATCTAGATGCAACAGATCAACAGTAGGAAGGGTAGTGTAGTGAGAAGATAAACAACCATCCTCCGGCAAAATATGAACTCCTGTAGGGTCAAAACCTGAATCTCTGAACCGCAGCCCGGTCATCAAACAGAACTCATCAGCGCCAAGTCGAATGTTGGTTTCACCAACACGAAACCACAACTCGTTCTCCGCTCCCTCCACCTCAATCTCGTGGGTGATCAGTGCCCACGTAGCACGTATCGTGCTCTTCTTCCACCGAAAATTTAGAAAATGACCGAACGGTCCTTCCCTAAATAATTCCAAACTCTCCTCTCCGAAGCTCAACAAACGAACCCGGATATCCTCAAGAATGTCCCGGTCGTAAAAATTCATCGACCGCGGGACTTTGCCCTGCAAACTGGGCCTGATCCACTCCCAAACCTGCAATTAAATAAAATACAATATGTAAATAAAAGGGAAATTAAAAGAATAAAAATCAGAATTTTTTGAAAAAAAAAATCGAGATCTCGACATTAATCTCGATTTTGATGTCGAGATCTCGACAACAAAATCGAGATTAATGTCGAGATCTCGCTTTAATAAAATTTCGAATTTTAACGAATTGATGATGAGATCTCGATTGGGGATGTCGAGATCTCGATATCGATATCGAGATCTCGATATCGATATCGAGATCTCGAGATCTCGTCATCTCCCTCCTTAGGGCGCGCGCAGCCTGTAATCTTTCTACAGTTCTACAGCAAAAATCCATTCCTAAATTGTTTCTAGTCATGTTTAAGCATATAAATCGACGAAATATGAATTTAATCAACTCCATACACATAATAAAACATGTATGCGACAAAAAATTGCGAAAAATCAAAGAAAAATTCAGGGCAAAAATCGCGCTAAACATCGAGCAAAAATTGCGAAATAATGGGATTTAACTTACTTGGTTCGGATTTTCTTCTTCTCCAGACATCACGTAGACGTAATGTGGATTTTTTTCCGGTTGGAGCGTGCGAAATCCGGTGATTTGAAGCTTTCAATCGGAAAAAATGGCGTGCGGCGTCGGTGGTGTGTGGGTGTTCGACGGGGAAGAGAGAGAGAATGGGGGAGGTGGGTAGGTGGTGAGGTAATGGATAATAAATCCAAAAACAATTAATGTAATAATATTTTAAAATTCAATTTCTCTCCAATCATTGACAAAGTGGCTAAAAAACATGTATTTTTATATATGTGGCTAGATGATAACTTAACAAGTTATCAAAAGTGGCTAGATAAATTTTGGCCTCTTCTTTTTAAGTGTACTTATTATTATTAATATTCACATAGTTAATTAATTATATAATTACCTAATTAATTTATTGTGAATTATTTATTAATATATAAACGTGATATTTATCATAGTATCGTTAAAATGAGAATTTATTAAGAAAATAATTAATAATTATGATTATAATAATATTAAATTTAATACATATATAATATTAATGATGTGTTTTTATAAATTTGTTCAATCAAATTCAAAATTTGAAATTATTTTATATATTATCAAAGTTATATATTTTAACAAAAAATAATATCTAATATCTCCAAAAATAATATTTATAGTAAAAAAATAAATATTATTTATGATTTGCAAATATATTATCTCAAAAATTTAAAGTAAAAATTTTATAAAGTCTTACAATAAATCATTACTTGTTACATCAATTCTATTTTTTATGCATAAATTTTTATTACATCAAATTATTTTTAAACATAATAATATTTCTCATATATACCATCCAATTTTATTTTAATATATATACTAGTATTGCACCCACGCGATGCGTGGGAGCCTTAATTATTTATATTAAATTTAATATTTATATGTAGGCAAATTATATAAATTTTTAAAATGTATGAATCATAAAATTGTATGTTAATATATACTCCCTCCGTCCCGCCTCATTATTCTCATTTTTCATTTTCGCCAGTCCCACGGAATTAGTCTCATTTCCTAAAATGAAAAAAAAAATTCTTACATCAATAAAATATTAATTCCACTACGTTCACAAACATTGGTTATTGTGCCCGGTCAATATGGGACTAATGACCCGGGACAGAGGGAGTATAACTTAAAAATATATTACATATGTATATATATATATATATATATATGTAATATGTTATATTGACATCCATTTATCTTTACACGAATGATATGATATTGTTTGGTTATCAATAGTGCATACCTCTTAGTGATTTATTCCAGAATTATACTAAAGCCATGTTTTTTAGTTCATATTTTTCGGCCAAAATAAATTCAATTTTTGTGTTCATAATTACGAAGCTCATATTTCCTCTTTAACAATTATAAAATCTGTCGGGGTCAAATTCGTATTTTGGCACAACTAATCAAAGCCCACGGCTCAAGTGCAGCCGAAGATCGATGATCCTACAATGTGCTCGATTTTGCAAATTTGCAACGAATGAGCTTGTCATTCATTGATTCACATCACCACCTCGTAGTTGGAGACTTCATTAATAATTACTTATAATATTTTTTTATTATTTTTCCAATAAAACAATAAACTGTAAATTAATATAATTACATACTTACCATATTTTGATATTAATTACTTAATGTATCATAATATAACGGATACACTACACATATTTGTTGACAATTGCTAAATTTATTGGCCATTATTGTTTTGTTAGCTCACGTAATACTTATTATTAATTCATTCTATACATATATTTTTACTTATTATTGATCTTATTCTTTATAGTGTTAATTTATTCTTGAGCGCGAAAAGATAAGCTTGGTAATGACTTCGCTTTATGTATATATGGATGAGTTGCGCCAAGATTCCTATTTTGTATAAAATATGAATTAATAATATTTTTTGAGTTTAAGCTTAAATTTTATATCCATTTTTTTATCTTTGTATGAAAAATACTATTATCATTTATTTTGTAGTATATATTATGTTTAAACATGTAAATCATTCTCATGTAATTCAAAGACATATTTTTTCAAGCAAGTTCGAATTAAAATGTAAAAATCATATCATAGTAATTATAAATTATATATATATATATATATATATATATATATATATATATTTATATCTTACAAACTAAAACCAATTTTATGAAAGAGATAATATATAAAAGTTTATAACATAAATCAATACTATATAAACTTCTAAAAAAGAAAAAGAAAAAAAAACAACTTTTATATTATTCCTTTCTCCCCTATATTTCTTTTCTCCTTCCCATGACCATTTATGATGCTGCTCTCTCCTTTCTCCAACGGCTATGAGATTTTTGCTTGCCCCGTGGAGTCGGCCGCGACATGAGCCTCCGTGTGGTTTCACCCGAGATCTTAAGCAATGAACTATTGTATATCCTTAACACTCAAAATTTAAATATGAATTTAAAAAAATTAAATACAAACTCAACAATTGTATATAGGAGAAATCAAGACAAAGTATTATTATTTTTTAATACAAATCTTACAACAGTATAGCAACAATACATCAAGAACATTGGAATGAGTTGTGAATAATCATAAGGTATTTATACAATATTTTTAATATCATTTTTAGTAAATTATTAAATTCACCCTATAATTACGTTTTGTATATAAATTGAGGTTAGGCAATTCAAATTTTCCCATTCTTTAATATTCTTAAAAAGTCTATCCATCATTGCCATATATATTGCTTTGGTTTTTATTGTATTCATTACTACATTATTATTTCCCTAAGTTTTATAAATTTATTAAGATGGACAAAATAATAAATATTTTAAAAAATATATTTTTCATTCAAGTCTTTTTCCTTGATATAAGAAGACTCGTTAATATTTGTTTATAATAAATATTCTATTTAAATATCTTAAAAATTGTTATATAAACAATTATTAATTATAAATACCATATTTATTATTGTTTAACTACATAAAATAATGTTACTAAATTTAATGGGTATGTTTTGGGGGATTTTAGAAAGGATTCTACTTTTATATTTTATATATACTGTATATAGAGGTATAGATATAGATGTGTTGATTATCATTTTTATATAACTATTCCAACCAAATTTAAACTATTTAAAAAAAATACATAATTCCACGTCTGCGCCTATAAGATGCTCAATATTCTATTTAGAATTTTTGTGGCGGATTTCTTTTATTTTTAAGGTTCTTGCAATTTTTTTTGAATGATCTCTCTTCTATTTTCGATTACACATTTTTTTTATTGTATATGTTATATATAAGAAATATAATTTTTTTATATACAATATTATGCATCAATAAAAAATGTTTATATCAGATTTTAATATTTAATTTAATAATCTCAACATATTTTTGGCGAAATATCAAATTAAAATAAACTACATAAAAAAATTAAATATGAAAATAAGAACAACCAACAATTTACACTATAAACTACCTACCATATTTGTTATTCTTTCCTAATATATAAAGATTTATATTTGACAAGTTTTTTTGGGGGAAAATTTTTTGGATTGGGGTTTGCCCTTATATATATATAGATTTCTAAATTATATATAATAATCTTTCCAATTGATATATGGTTTTACATAAATAATTATTTTCATATTTCAAATGTGCATTAAATTTTATAATCTTATTAATTTTTAATAGAACTTATGAGTTTAAGAGATATTTTTTTAATTAAAATTTAAAAAGGAAAGAAAACGATTTTCAGTTATATATCAAAAAAAATTTATAATTTATCATTTCCTTATTTCATCATTTTGCATTAAGGATAATTAATTGTACATTTTTTTTTCTAAATGATATTTTATTAGATATTGCATAATTCTAGAATGCTTACATTAAATAATTAATGAAGTGAATTGCTTAATTAATGAACATCTAATGAAACTAATTATTTTCATATTTAGAATCCGGTTTTGTTTTAATATATATATATATATATATATATATAGGGCCGCATTTATATGTTAACCACTCCCCAGATGTTACCTACAGACCTTATTTGGCGGTGCATTATCTAGACAAACTAACTACATTATCTAGGCAATATATGGTACATTACGAAGATAATGTAGTACATTATTTGCATTACATTATCTATTACAATTTGTACATTATCTTTCGTAATGTACCATATATTGCCTAGATAATGTAGTTAACTTGTCTAGATAATGCACCGCCAAATGAGGTATGTAGGTAACATCTGGAGAATGGTTAACATATGATTACAACTCTCTCTCTATATATATATATATATGTGTGTGTATTATAGTGCATTATTAAATTTAGAACATATTTTATTTCAAACAGTAAAATTGACCGGACCGAACCGTTTTTATACGGTTTGGCCGGTTTGGTTTGGCTAAATTATTCGGCTGGTTTGGTTTGAAAAAATCTCAAACCGTACCTAATGGTTTGCCGAGATTTTTCTCCGAAACCGGCCGAATCGGACCGCGAACAACCCTACTTGTAAATAGTAAAATGTATCAAATAATAACATTTAGATTGAAGAAATAGGTGAAGCAAAGTAAACGAGGCAAGTTTTTGCCACGTACGTCGGTCGATCACCTCCACACAAGGATTTGACGAAGACGCGAAAGTTCCAAACAAGGAAATCCACAGTCGAAGAAGTGGAAACATCAACGCTTTCAAAGGAGAAATGTAAAACCGGAGATGATTGGATTTTAGGAAACAAATGCGAAAATGGAGATAAGCGGTGATAGCGACGTCGTCGAATGCATTTTTATACACGAAACTCCAAACTCCATTCGTCTCACTTTCTTACCTGCAATTAATCGGCGGCGATCATGGAGAAAATCGGTTGTTCCGCGGCGGATGAGCGTCTGGTTTTCGAGGTGAATGGGAAGAGATTTGAGGTGAGGGAAGTGGAGCCCTCCACCACTTTGCTTCAGTTCTTGCGCTCCACCACTCCTTTCAAGAGCCCCAAACTTGGCTGCGGCGAAGGTAACAAACAACACCACCTTACAAACCTAACCATATTTATTTTTTTTTTCTTAGATTTAGTAGTGATTTGGACAGTGTGAGTTATTTAATTTTGAAAAGGTATTCTGGTAAAATTGAAAAAAAAAAAAAAAAACATTTCGCCTTAACAAGACAATAAAAAAATTAATTTTAAATTATTTTATGGAATAATGCATAATATTTTAATACTTCTTTCATATTTGAATCAACTAGCTTTGCACCCGCACGTTGTGCGAATAAAATAAATAATATTTTATATTATAATATAATTAATAATATTATATTTTTAAGTATAATTTTTAAAATTTTATTTGTTCATAAAATAAAATTATTCTTATTATTTAAACATTTAAACACAACAAATAAAATAAAAGGTGAAAGTATAATGTTTTAAAAAGAAAAAGTAATAAAAATAATTTTATTGAGATTTATTATTGCTTTTTTATTGAGGAAAACTGATAAAAAAAAATAGTCCCTCCGTCCCAGTTTACTTGTCTCACTTTCCCTTTTGGTCCGTCCCAATTTACTTGTCTCATTTCCTAAAATAGTAAATAATTAACTCAAAATTAAGAAAATTAATCAAAATTATTTTAATTAACTCTTTTATCTCTCTTTCGATTTTGCCCTTTTTAAAAAATAAATTAATTAAATAAACACTCCACCCACTAATACACCATTAAATTGCATTATTACTTCAAATATTGGTTATTGTGCCATTTACATTCGGGACAAGTAAACCGGGACGGAGGGAGTAGTATGTTAGTCGAAATTACTAAACTAAAGTTACATATTGTTGATTTTATAATGATTAATATTATTAAATATTGATTGGCGGTAATTTTTCTATACATATTTATATTTTAATTCTTTTATGTATGAGAAAAAATAATTGTAGTGATAGATTTTGTGTAGAAACTAAAAATTTTATATACATTTGTTGATAGTGGGATTTGAACCCGAACAATTTGAAACAAAAACTTAAATTTGCCACTTCAAACCAACTCTGCTATATTTATATTTTATAGTTTGATAATAATAATAATAATATTATACATATGGATGTTTTTTATAGTTTTGGCGGGAACAGTTATTGGATGCTTTTTATAATTTTGGCGGGAACAATTATTTTTAGACTTCTTTGCTTTAGTATATATATAGATAGATTCGAAATAATATTTATTATATTCTCTAATAAGAAAATCTGAATAATAATTTCTCATCATCAATTTACGACATTAAGCTCTACACTTTATATGATTATATATATTGATAGGGGAAATATGTCTCTTAACTTTTTTAGAGTAGTTTCTTGAGCAATTTTGATTTGTTTATTATCTAATCAGTTTTAAAGTTCATAGATTTATTTGCTTCTAGATTGAGTTTACCAAATTTTTTAATTTTAGTTTATAATTAAAATATTAATTACTTTTCGAAAGAAAAAATATTTTACTCTATAAAAGTAAAATAGTTCTATTTAAATTCAAATTCTTCTTATTTCTAGCAAAGTTAATAAAGGATTTATTATATTTATTCCTCTTAAATTATGAAAATATTAATTATATAAATTCCAAAAATTATATTTCACACTAATTTTAATTAACTGTTTAAATATTATAAAATTCAAATTAGGTTCATTTGATAAACAAACTTGAACAAATTTTTATCGAATTAAAATTCAATTAATTTGATTTGATTCGTTTACATTTCTATCTACCACATGACAGATATTTTTGCACAATTTAAAACAAGAATTTGAAGAATTCATCTAAACTGCATAAAATAATCATAAGTTACAAAAACAGAATTTCATTATATGAATATTCTGAAATTATTGAATAAAAAGATAAATATTAAATTAAAATTAAAATTAGAAACTAATGAATAATAATTGTAGGTGGTTGTGGGGCTTGTGTGGTGGTGGTGTCGAGATTTGATCCAATTCAGAAGCGGAGTGAGAGCTACTCCGTGAGTTCTTGTCTCACTCTTCTCTGCAGTCTCAATGGCTTCTCCATCACTACCAGCGAAGGCCTCGGCAACACCAAAGATGGCTTCCATCCAATCCACCAAAGATTTGCAGGATTCCATGCATCTCAATGCGGCTTCTGCACTCCCGGAATGTGCATGTCGCTCTTCTCAGCACTTGCTAACGCTGAGAAAACGCCCCAGTCAGGCGCTCCACCGGGCTTCTCCGACCTCACGGTTTCTGCTGCCGAAAAGGCTATAGCTGGAAACCTCTGCAGATGCACTGGCTATCGCCCCATCGCTGATGTCTGCAAGAGTTTTGCAGCAGATGTTGATTTGGAGGACCTTGGGATTAATGCTTTCTGGAGAAGGAATGCCTCAGCTGAAGTTAGAGCGAGAAAACTGCCACGATTCAACCCAAGAGATGATGTTTGTCCATATGTTGAAGTGCTGGAAGACGACTACAACAAGATCTTGAATTCTGAAAAGCTTTCTTGGTCTACTCCAGTTAATCTGGAGGAACTCGGAAGGTTGCTGTATTCTGTTATGGTGGGAAATGGCTCATTGATCAAGCTAGTTGTTGGCAATACAGGGACGGGTTATTACAAAGAAACAGAGAAGTATGATATATACATTGATCTTAGGTACATCCCTGAGCTTTCAATGTTTAACAAGGATAGTTCAGGGATTGAACTGGGAGCGGCTTTGCCAATTTCTAAAGTTATAGCATATCTGAAGGAAGAAAGCAAATCCACATTAGGCTCAGATAGAGATCTGGTATTGGAAAATATTGCTCTGCATATGGAGAAGGTTGCTAACCCCTTTGTCCGAAACTCAGCCAGTATAGGGGGAAATCTGGTGATGGCACAGAGGAAATACTTCCCTTCTGATATAGCTACGTTGCTTCTTGCTGTGGATTCTACTGTCAGCATCTTGACACGTGTTCAACAGGAAAGAGTTAGTTTTGAGGAGTTCTTGTACGGACCACCTCTTGACCCCAGAGATGTGCTTCTGACTGTGCACATACCTTCCGGTTCAAATGGAAGCGATTCAAGATTGGTTTTTGATTCCTACCGAGCTGCACCACGGGCACATGGAAATGCATTGCCATATTTAAATGCTGCTTTCTTGGCTGATGTTAGCTCCAGCAGAAGTGGCGTTGTAGTGAATTATGTTAGGCTGGCTTTTGGTGCTTATGGGACAAGACATGCTACGAGGGCGAGGAATGTGGAGGAGTATCTTGCTGGTAAAACACTTAGCATTGGAGTGGTGGACGAAGCAGTTAGGTTGGTGAGAGGTGCTGTTGTACCCGAAGATGGAACAGATCATCCTGCTTACAGGACCAGCTTAGCAGTTAGTTTCTTGTTTTCTTATCTCACAAAGCTTGTAGGTGATTCCCCTGCCGAATTTGATGGCCCGCAGTTGGAAGTAGCTGCTGAAAGCAAAGATGAGTGGTTGTTGTCATCTGGAAAACAGTTGATCCAATCTAGCAGAGAGTACTACCCAGTTGGTGAACCGTTGCCCAAATATGGTGCTGCCATGCAAGCTGCTGGTTTGTTTGTTCTGATCTTTTCGTATGCATTAATATTTGAACTGAAGGATGTCTGTTGAGTCTGCTTATCTTGCTGTTTATGTCAATACTTCAAGGTGAGGCCGTGTACGTTGATGACATTCCTTTGCCTCCGAACTGTCTTCATGGAGCACTTATTTGTAGCACAAAGCCTTTAGCTCGAGTCAAGGGTGTTTGTTTCGAGTCCAATCAACAACCATTCCATGGCATCGTGGACGTTATCTCTCTTAAAGACATCCCAATGGAAGGAGTTAATATAGGAGCCACAGGAATTTTTGGTTCTGAACCTTTATTTGCTGGTGATATAGTTTCATTTGCTGGAAACATAATTGCATTTGTGGTATCAAAATTTCTCACCTTTTAGATCTTACTTTTAGAAACTAGAATATATTTCTTTAATGACTTTATATATTATTCTCTAGGTTGCAGATGAACAAAAGCAAGCCAATCTTGCAGCAAGAACTGCTCACGTGGATTATGATACAGAAGGCATGGATCCACCAATCTTAACTGTTGAAGAGGCTGTCCAAAACTCAAGGTTCTTTGATGTGCCTACTGAACTAAGACCAAAACAAGTTGGTGATTTCTCGAAAGGAATGGCGGAAGCTGATCACAAAATTCTCTCTGCAGAGGTACTTTTTTTATTAGTATGTTGTTTTGCTTGTGTACCGAATATTCAATTGTACGTACGCATAATTCTTTTTTCTGTTACTTGCTAAATGTGATATTCAGATGACACTAGGTTCACAATACTACTTCTATATGGAGACGCAAACAGCCCTTGCAATTCCAGACGAAGACAACTCCATGGTTGTTTATAGTTCAATTCAATGCCCTGAGTATGCAAACATAGCTATTGCAAAATGCCTTGGTGTTCCTGAGCATAATGTTCGTGTTATTACAAGACGACTTGGCGGCGGCTTTGGTGGAAAGTGTCTGAGATCAATTAATGTGAGTGTGATCACCATCACACACACTCTCTCCCCTACTCAATTTCTGCTGAGTTGGATCAGTAATTCAGTATCTTGTTTACAGGTAGCTGCAGCATGTGCAGTTGCGGCTCACAAACTACGTCGTCCGGTCAGAAGCTATATAGACCGAAAGACAGACATGATAATTGCTGGAGGAAGACATCCCATGAAGATAACATACAGTGTCGGATTCAAATCCAATGGGAAGTTAACAGCACTTCACCTTGACATTCTAATCAATGCAGGAATCTTTATTGACTTCAGCCCCTTTATCCCTAACATGTTGATAGGGGCAGTGAAGAAGTACAACTGGGGAGCTCTGTCTTTCGACATAAAACTATGCAAGACAAACCTCCCGAGCAAATCCATGATGCGTGCCCCGGGAGACACTCAGGGGTCTTTTATTGCTGAAACTATATTGGAGCGTGTTGCATCTTTCCTGTCCATGGAAGTCCGCTCAGTAAGAGAAATAAACTTCCATACGTACGAAAGCCTAAAACTGTTCTTCCCTGATTCAGCTGGGGACTCGATTGAGTACACTTTGCCATCTGTTTGGGATAAAACACTTCAATCATCAAACTACAAGGAGAGGATTGCTATGATAGAAAAGTTCAATGCCTCTAATGTGTGGCGTAAAAGAGGCATTTCTTGTGTACCAGTAGTGTATGAAGTGACTGTTAATCCAGTCCCAGGGAGAGTAAGTATCCTTTGGGATGGATCGGTTGTTGTGGAAGTTGGAGGCATAGAGATGGGGCAGGGGCTATGGACTAAGGTTAAACAAGCAACTGCCTATGCTCTAAGCTTAACCCAATGCGATGGAACCGATGAGCTAGTTGAGAAAGTGCGCGTTGTACAGGCAGACACGTTGAGCTTAGTCCAAGGAGGCATTACTGCTGGGAGCACTTCTTCTGAAGCAAGCTGTGCAGCTATTATACAATGCTGCAACGTTTTGGTTGAAAGATTGAGGCCTGTTTTGGAAAAACTGCAAGAGCAAATGGCCTTGGTCAAATGGAATGATTTGATTATTCAGGTCTGCATTCAGTTTGCTTAATATGTTCTGATCCACAGGCATTGCTGCTTAAATCATTTACAATATATTTGAATCATTCTTTGATTTGTCTAATGCAGGCGCATGACGATTCTATAAATTTGTCAGCGCAGTCTTACTTTGTGCCTGAGACCAGTTCTACAAAATACTTGAACTATGGTGCTGCAGTAAGTGAGGTAACATTTATCAAAATCTTTTTGATATTCCATATTATTTTCTCTCTCATTAGGTTATTCACAATGAGTTGGTTTGATTGAGTTTCCAGGTAGAGATAAAGATACTCACAGGTGAAACAACAATACTGAGAACAGACGTGATCTACGATTGTGGGCAGAGCATGAACCCTGCTGTTGATATGGGACAGGTTTATTTTGCATTAGTATTTTTAGCAGATTTATGCATTCATGGTCTTGAATCATATGATTTTATAAACAGATTGAAGGCTCTTTCGTCCAAGGGATCGGGTTTTTCATGCTGGAAGAATATTTGTCTAATGAGGATGGACTAGTGATCACAGACAGCACATGGACTTACAAGATCCCAGCTCTTGATAACATTCCTAAACAACTCAACGTCGAGGTGATGAAGAGTGGAAACCACCCGGATCGTGTGCTCTCGTCCAAGGGTAGGCATAATGCTTATTTTCAACTGATACTCAGCTCCACGTGTTTATTGTATGATCAAGAACTTGGTATGTGCAGCTAGTGGGGAGCCTCCTTTGATTCTTGCAGCATCAGTTCACTGTGCCGTAAGAGCTGCCATTATTGAGGCCAGAAAGCAGCTCAAGGCTTGGGGGGCTGTTGACGGAACTGAATCCGACTTCTTACTGGACGTTCCGGCTACTTTGCCCGTCGTGAAGCAGGTTTGCGGTCTCAACTCCGTAGAGATATATTTGCAGAACTTGCTTGTGGTGGCAAACCAAGAGGCTTGATTAGATGTGAAGACTGCAGATTTTATCTAATTGGTTGGTACAAGGAATAAAACATCATTGCTACTTACTGTATCCTTCATTCTATAGTGAGTAAATATGTATAATTTAGTAATGAGTTTAGAGAAAAATAAACTCATGTCTAGCACATGAGAAAGTTGGTTTGAGGGTATCCATGATGTATTATATTGTGTGCAAGTGGGCAGGTGTTTCGCCTATGCACAAATGAAGATTTTTAATGCTCTGATACCTGAAGATGGAGCGTCACATTCTGCTTATGGACAAGCTTAGCAGGTAGTTTGTTCTTGTCATTTCTTATTGCATTCGTTGATGCTGGATCTGGTGAGTTTGAACGACTCGTTATTTGAAGTAACAGTAAAGCAAATGCAAATACAATAATAATAATCTGCAAGGAAGACAAAGATGGATCATAACAATACGTGGCAATAGCAAAATCACTTTTATAAAATGATAAATATTATATGCAAGTATAATAACACTTTTTGATTGAAATATATTTACAATAATTAACATAATACAAAGAAAAATTAAAGATAGAGTCAGAACAAACCTTTTCTTGTTGTACGTGATTTTTTGTGTTGTGAGGCTCTTTTTATAGAGGGTAAATACTTCCGGATTTCAAAATGTATAGATTAATTTTTTTAAATTTTTGAAACTTTAAAATCCCGCTTACTTTTTAATTTTTTTTTTGACAATTAGTTGCCAGCCTATAACATATTTAAAATTAATAAAATATAAATAGAAATAATGTACACAGAAAACTTTTTGCATGGTGAATAAGCGCTATTTTTGCCACATGAACAGTGTTTGACTGCTCTCATTTAGTATTATTAGTAGATTTGACCCCAAGGATTCATATTCATGGCTTTGACTTATGAGGATCCATATCCATGGATAGAGAACCAACCTTTCTAGTCTCTTGCTAACAGAAAGTAGTCTTGTTGAGCTGAACTTCAAAGTATCTAACTTCAAAAGTAATTAAATCCTCCTTTACTCATAAAATCATTAATCTAAGTATAAAAATATGATATATAGGCGTGTGAAGTGGAAAAGGAATATACATATAGTATAGATAAATTTTTACCTTAAATTTGTGAGCCTAAGCAAAGTCTCAACTCCTACCTATAGTTGAAAAACCTAGCTTCTAAGTTTGCTTAATCATCAAACTAGTCTTGACTACACATCAATATAGGTATACTTATTTGCATGTGTAGCCTCATGTGAATTTACCGTCAAATAGATAACTTTGTCATATCTACATGTAGCCCACGATAGTCTTGCTTAGTTCTAAAAGTATTTACTATTTTTAGTAACATACTATATATAATAATATAAGCATGCTTATTTGCATATGTATAGATTTGACTAGGAGTGTACACGGTCCGGTTTGGCCGGTTTGAAGGTCGAAGTATGGACCAAACCAAATAATACGGTTTGAAAAATTCTCAAACCAAACCGGCCAAATTATTTTTTCAAACCAAACCAAACCAAACCAAATTAAATAGTTTGGTTCGGCCTGTTTAACGGTTTGGAACATGACTTTAACGAGCAAAGTCAAAACATAAAAAAATTCTATTTTTAGCAATAATTTATTTGAAAAATTAAAAAAATAA
The DNA here is from genome assembly GCA_026898455.1 of Plectranthus barbatus. Classification (NCBI taxonomy): domain Eukaryota; kingdom Viridiplantae; phylum Streptophyta; class Magnoliopsida; order Lamiales; family Lamiaceae; genus Plectranthus; species Plectranthus barbatus. The sequence goes on along the minus strand of JAPKLW010006214.1, from coordinate 1,537 downwards.
ATAATGGTTCTCATCGATAAAGTACAAGACAATGATAATAGAAACAAACAATTTATGACATCAAAATATAATAGTTCATATCTCATTCTCAAATATAATAGTTCGTATCGTAAAAGGTCACATTATTACGATGCAACAATGGTGAAGCCGACCGACGCTTGAATTAAATTGTGAGATTGTAATATTGGATAGTTTAAGGTTTATTTTAAATTTCAATAAATAAATAAAAATGTAGGAGAAAAATAAAAATTCTATGATTGTGCACAATATAGGATTCATACTTATTCCCTGAAGATAATAAGGGTAAAAGGAGAGACGTTTACAAATAAATAAATAAAAATTTGTAAATAAAAATGTAGGAGAAAATAAATTATATGATGTTCCAGGATTTGAACTTGTACCTTTTAAAATCTAAAGTATAGCTTGAACCACTACACTAAATGTAATAGATTAATATTTTTAGTACAATATATAATTTAAATATTTATTAAAATTATAAACGGTCCGGTCCGGTCCAAACGGCCGGTTTCTGTACTCAAATCATGGACCAAACCAAATTATACGGTTTGAAATTTACGGTCCGGCCGGCCGATTAATTCACTTGCCAAACCGTGTACACCCCTAGATTTGACATCTCTACATGTAGCCCACAATAGTCTTGCTTAGTCCTAAAGGTATTTGCTGTTTTTAGTAACTTATTATATATAGTAAATAGGTATACTTATTTGTATATGTAGCCTCATGTGAATTTTCCATCAAATAAATAGCTTTGCCATCTCTAAATGTTGCCCACAATAGTCTTACTTAGTCCTAAAGATATTTACTATTTTTTGTAACATACTATTTATATTAGATTATATTTTATTGGTAGTTATTTTACATATTATCAACTGTGTGAATTATAACCATCCATTTCAATAGAATTTTAGAGGTAGACTAAACAACGAGAATTGAGAACAAAGAACATAAAAGTTAGTAGTAATATTAAACCAGGAGACGATATATAGTAGGACATTACTGGGAACATCACTAGTCACTAACTTACTAAAAATATTTTACACAGGATAATCTTCAAATTACATGATGGTGGCAAGATAAAATAAAATAAAAGAATGCTAAAACAAAAAAAAAATGTCCATATTATATTTCAGTTACTATATTACAAATATAACTCAAGCACAACATATGTAACAATGAATAAAACTTAAAAAAATCAACCAATACGACAATAGGAAATTTTATTTATCGTAATTCATTCACATACAAAAGGATGGAGGGGTGTTATAAGAGTTAGCTCCAAAGCATTGGGCATTGTGAAGTCATAATAGCCTTCTTGCTTCCAGCGCCGATATAAAAATTAACAAATTGATTAGTTGTATGGGCAACACAAGGAATAAAACCTGCAAAAGAACCATCCTTGTTCGGTATGCTAATTCCATACTCAACTTAGTAGGGCAGAATCTTCATTATATAAGTACAACAAAAATGGAAGGGTCGAGCAGTGAGTGCATTAGTGGTGCAAAGGTCCAACAGTGGG